>CAUYRT010042898.1:0-20685 GCA_963574885.1 Lepilemur ruficaudatus | reverse complement strand
TCAGCCTAGCTCACAGCAACCTCAAACTCCTGGGCTCAAGCAATCCTTCTGCCTCAGCCTCCCAAGTAGCTGGGACTACAGGCATGCACCACCATGCCCAGCTAATTTTTTACATATATTTTTAGTTGTCCAATTAATTTCTTCCTATTTATAGTAGAGACGGGGTCTTGCTCTTGCTCAGGCTGGTCTTGAACTCCTGACCTTGAGCAATCCACCCGCCTCGGCCTCCCAGATGCTAGGATTACAGGCGTGAGCCACCGCACCCGGCCCCTCTTAGGATTTTTATGAGAGTTAAATGAGATAATTTTTGCAGTGCTTGACATATAACAGGGACTCAAAATGGCAACTATAATTCTTAAATAATAACAAATGGTTTGAGAAAGTGTGGAAAATTTGTATAAAATGAGAGCTATTGTGTCTGTTCATCCTGAGAGGTAAGTTGTACCCTGCTTTCAAAAGTGAGGCACTTTATTTGATGTTATAAATAACACTTTCTAATGACTTGTGCTTTTGCACTTATTTCTTGTCATCATGTTATTAGATACATGCTTTGGGTTATCTATAAAGAATGAAGCAATGAAAAGATTCAAGCAGGAGAGAGACTGACTACCAAGGTGAAATGAGTTAAAGAACAGTAAGTAATTTCTCAATGAGAAGAATACATTATAATTATTATGAACACACATTCCATTGTTCTTAATAAACAAAGGTACAAGGTTTTAAAGTGGTAGGGGATTTAGTCTGAACAGGGTTTCCCAAAATATTTTCTAAAGAACACTAGTACTTCCAATACTCTGTGGAAAAATGTTCCATTCCTGTATAAATTGGAAAAACTACCCCATATTGTGATTCATATTACACATTAGTATATTACCCAAAAAATCTTCAGTATAGAAATTCATTTACCTTCATTTCTATATGTCCCACAGTTCTTTATAGTAGAGCACATTTTTGTTGTTGTTGTTTCTTGGCCGTAGTATTTTGCAGAACAAACTTGGAATGCTGAAATGAGAGAAAAATAGATTATTTAAGCTACATGTAATATAAAACATCACAAGTGACAACATTCCTTAACCATCATCAACTAATATTTAAAACCCCATAAATGTAAGCATGGTCTTGCTATTTGCTCAATTTTATTCATCCGATACCACTTTCATGAGGTACCAAATTATGATTTTACTTTTTTTTTTCTTATATACATTCACTGTAATTTTCCACGTGAAGAAAAGGACAGAGTTTTCAGGAAGAAATCTAAGAAGCAATAATTAGGAAACTAGGGGGGAAATCAGAAACGAATAGTGTCTTACTGTACTACTTTAAGTCATTTAAACACCCTAAGCACAAAAAGATCATTGCACCACTCCCAAATGTACTTTGTAAAACTAATGAACTTCAAATGAAGTATAATCAACAAATTCCTAACCTTCACATCATGGCTACTTTGACACTTTCACTGAAATATCAACTTCTTTAAAAAAAAAATTCCCTTTTCCTCTTCCCCCCACCTCCCTCCCTCACTTCCTCCCTGAGCATATGTTTAGAGTGTCTGCTGAAAAAATAAATCATGCAAACAAAGAGAATCTTTATAGAACCAAATAAGAGGCAGAAATTAAGACTAGATTTGGAATCACCTATACGAACTGACATCTAGGAAGTCTCTGGTGTCCTTAATAACAAACAACATGATCAGAGGAGGGCCAGAGGATGCCATCACCCAGCACAAGCAGTAAATCAGGCAGGGTGATAGGCAAGGCTAGGGCTTTGGTGTTGGGGGGGTGAAGGGAGGAGAGAGGGTCCCACCAGCTTCCAGAGCCCTACCCCTGAGAGATGACTTACAAGTCCATGAATCCCTGCCGCCCCCCCACCCCCATACCCCTTGCTCCGGCTTCCATCCGAGTACTTTCTCCTCCTCCACTTCACTCTCTACCAACAACAGCTCCTGTGAGTCCAGGATCACACACACACACACGCATGCTTTGCCTGCCAAGCATACAAAAGTCTGGCCTCATTGGGAAAGTCTCCCCCCTACCTCCACCCAACACCTTCTGTGCTTTGTGGAGACCGCTGCGCCCGTCGCTCCTTAAAGCCCAATTAATTCTCTAAGTAAACTTCTAGTACTGGCTAGTGCCCCTCCTACCAGAGTACGGTCCACCACGGCAGAATATAAAAGTAAGTGGAAAGGCTGAGATGCAACCCAGAGTCTGGTCAAACTTCAGCCTGAACCGGGGCGGGATCACTGTTGGAAAGGTTTTCTACACCTGTAGGTCTGACTCCTCAGAAGGTCAATTTCAGGAGACCTTCCTCACACCTGAATGGTGGGTCTTCGTATGTGACCTTATTCTGAGAAGTCATAACCTGGGGAACCACCTGACCTGTAGTCTGGAGCGCTGAATCTTCACGTGACTGAGACGGCTGAACCTCACGTGACCGTAGCTGGGCACATGACCATAGGATCCACGTGAGCAGGTCATCTATATGACCTCCAGAGCCACATGATGGTGAGGGCCACAAGAGAGCAGGATCCACGGGACCCACAGAATTAGGAGCCCACAGTCTTTATCTGGCTGAGAGAACTCAGCCAGCCACATGACCAAAAGAAGGTACATAATCATAGTATTCATATGACTAAAAGTGGTGTGGTGCCAACGTGACTTCAAAGGGAATATGGGGGCCTGTCACTTTAAGGTTAGAGGCCGCGCTGCAGCATTAATTTGAGTCAGGTCGTTAGAAGTCAACAGTTTGCACATGCCAGAAAGGGTCCTGGTGATTTGCTATAGTTCACTGGATCGTGCTGTTCATGAGAAGAGAGCTGGAGATTTGAGATTGCCGGCATTACTGGGCTCCCCAGCGATGGTCATATTCTAGAAAGTACTGAAAGAGCCTTACTCTTGACTTAATTTCAAGCAGGACAAAAGGAAATTGAGCTTCAAAAGTCAGCTTTAATTAATTATTAATTTGGAAAAAATGTATTTCTTGATTACTATGTACCAGGCATTTTAAATTTAATTGTGGCAATTCTATGAAGTAGATTCTATTACTATTCCAATTGTACATATGGGCCAATTGAAACAGAGTCACTTACTTAGGAGGGAAAGAGGTCACAGAGCTTGTAAGCGATGAAACCAAAATTTATCCCTAGGCAGATTGGCTCTAGACTCTGTATTCTGATCACCTATGAGTTCCCCAAAGAAAATTAATATTAATTCATCCTTACTAATTCAGAATTGGAAAGCCAGTACTAGTTACTGAAAATTTGAGATCATGAAAGATCTCTTTGAAATGTTTAAATAATTTCAAGTACTATCAGTAATTAAAACCGATCAAACACAATTAAATTTAAAGACCACAGGAAATGTATAGCTATAAATGTATCATTAACATATATTTGTTTACAAAATGGAGTATTCAATACAAGATGTTAGTTGAAAACAGTTTCTTCTATTAAAAAACACTAAAAAAGAAAAAGGCCGGGCTCAGTGGCTCATGCTGTAATCCCAGCACTTTGGGAGGCTGAAGCAGGAGGATCGCTAGAGGCCAGGAGTTGGAGACCAGACTGGGTAAATTAGCCCGGTGTGGTGGTGTGCATCTGTAGTCCCAGCTACTCCAGAGGCTGAAGTGCCAGAATCACTTGATCTCAGGAGGTGGAGGCTGCAGTGAGCTGTTTGTGGCAATGCACTCCACCTTTGGTGACAGAGTGAGACCTTGTGTCTTAAGAAAACAAAAGAAAAAAGAAAACACTAAAAGAAGAAAATATTGCAAAGTTTAAAATATTATACGTGGCAAATCCCTGATTTAAAAAATACATATAAAAGAATGGAATCCGAATTAATTAGACTTGACTGTATTTATATTCTGTCTGTATCTCCCTAGAAAGAACAGAGAAAAGAAAAGGAAAATATACATTGTAGTTTCTTTTTTAAAAAATGCAATTTCCCAAACACGTCTTTTGATCATTTGCATGGGAAACTGCAGCTTCCTCTGTATGTCCAAAATAAATTTGACGTAGTCTTTCTGACTTTCTAGCTTAGGCAAACTTAATGCTATATATGTGTTGAAGTTATTTTGCTAGATTTCTGAAGTGTGGCATGGCTACATAAGTTAGGAAAAAATTCAACAGACCAAATTTTAGCAGAAAATTCAACAGACCAAATTTTGCACAGTGCTTAAAATTGCATATACTAGTAAGGACAACAGACTGTGTTTGTGATCCTAAGCCTATTGAAGGAAGTTGTAATTTTTTGGAGTGAAGAATAGGAGGAGATGACAGTATTTGTGCAGATATTTGGGTCTTAGATAATTTAGGAAAATTATTTATTGGATACATGTGAATGCAAGATATGAAAATGGAGCCACATATTTACAATGGAGCCTATTATGAAACTTCAAGTTGGATTTCAGAAGCATCTATATACAGTCATAGGATAGAATCTGACATCAAAATTTGACGTCTGTCCCAATTGTAGTTGCTATCATTACATACATTTAGACAAATTCACAGTGTAAAGACAGAGCAGAATTACATCTAGCCCACCTGTGCTCAGTTGGGATTTACATCTATTGATGGTGATTGGGGTTGACTTCTTTCATCAAAAGACAAACCCTGGAGTTCTAATTATAGTTTAAAAATATTTAAAAAATAATTATAACTTAAGTCAGATTTTGCTTCTATCAGACCTGATACTCCTATCATTCATTCTTTCTCTGAGATGATTATCAGGAGTTTGTTGGGATTTTAAAAATATATTTAGTGACATTAGTGAAGGGGCTGTCATCACTCTCCAATATACACTTGAAGGGGGAGTAAGTCTATGGAAAACCATCTATGTGTACACGGTTTACATGTGCTAGGCAGCTTGATGCTGCATTTATTTAGGTGAGTCAGGTTGAATTCTTGTTGCATGCGATTTGGCAGGATTCTACCAAGAGTGTTGAAATGAATGTCCGAATGGAGACATTCTTTCCCTAAGAGACAAGGACTGTATTGCAAGGCTATCAGTTACCTAAAAGTCAAAGCTGTAAAATAGCTCCCACGGAGTCAGAGTCAGATAATGTGAAGACTGTGCTGTACACAATGTGCTTTCAAATGAAGCATACATTTTTCCCTGAATCCTATACTTTGGCTTGGTTGAAAAGGATTTTGTTAAGAGGTTTAATAAATGGTAACAATAATTTTTCATGGTCACTTCAAGAACATCTATTTTATTTGTTTTTCTCTCTCAAGGTATTTCCAAGTATGCAATGACATAATCTCAAATTATAATGTTGTTTCATAGTTTGTCATGTCCCTCCTAGGTACATGCCAAAGAAAAATGTAAACATGTATATATAAAAACTTGTACATGAATGTATGCAGAATCATTATTCATAACAGTCAAAAACTAGAAACAACCCAAATGACCATCAACAGAAGAATGGATAAACAAAATATGGCTTATCCATACAATAGAATATTTTTCAGCCAATAGAATGAGGGACAGTGACACATGCTACAACACGGATGCACCTTGAATACATTATACTAAGTGAAAAAAGCCAGGCACAAAACACCAAATATTGTATGATTACAATTATGAAATGTCCAGAATAGGCAAATGCAGAGACAGAAAATGTATCTGTTATTTTAGGGCTGGAGGTGGGTGCAGGAATTAACTGCATTCAAGCATGCTGGGACTTTGTGGGATAATGGAAATGTCTAAAACTTGATTATGGTGATGGTTGCACAACTTAACATATTTACTATAATTCATCAAATTGTACCTTTAAAATGCATGAATTTTCTTGTCTATAAATTGCTTTGTAAGAAAGCTGTTAAAAATATGGTATTGGCCTTGTCTTCTGTTGTACCACAGTAATGACCAACATTTTTCATATAAAGGCCTTGATGCATGTGTTTTAGATAAACATGAGTAAATATAAAACCATAGCTATATCCCAGGCATTGTGACTCAATGTCCTATGTTCCTCCAAGCAATGACCTTCCTTCCACACATACTACCTCAGGTTGCTCTTGCGTGCAAAAGTTGATTTGTATCTCATTATTTCCACATTTTTCAACTGTGGCAGTGAGTCCATGAGAGTTCCAGGATTGCCCTCCATCACACAATGTCAGCATTATTACTTTTTTCACTCCTCCGTGGGTTTTCTCACATGTCTGCACTTGGGTAGTCTAAATGCCACCACCTTATAAGTGTCAGTATGGCAATTCCTATCAAAGGGCTGCATAGGTGCACATTCTTTGCACCAACAAGTTCCCTTTTAGACGTTTATCTTCAGGACATAGTGAAGGATGTTAATGAAGATCTGCTTATAAGGAATAGATAATTCACTTCCTTCAGTTCTAGGTCTGAATTTGGGAAGGGAAACTAAATGGGAAGCCAAGCCATGAAGGTGCAGAAGGAAGCAGAGGAAAATGTAGTTGTCAGCAGAAAGACACACACATACATAAGCCCATGCACCTGCCAGGTTCTGTTAACAATACCAGAATTCTAAGATGGTTTGATGGGCTCAAAGAGGATGCAAGCAGCTCACCAGTGCAAACAGCCACAGGAACTCTGCCCTGAACTACACCCTTTAGCAGTGTAGAGACACTGAAAAGATGCCATCTACACAGCATAGATAATAGGGAATATCAGAACACTTTGAAATAATATGAAGTAGTGAAAATGATGTGGCACATACATAAGATGGAGTATTAATTCTAGGCAGGCAGCAAAAATGAGTTATAATGAAAACAATGAGGAGAAGTGGTCTGTTGCCTATATATTTTTTTGGATATGGGATCTTGCTATATTGACCAGGTTGGTGTTGAACTCCTGAGCTGGAGCAATCCTTCCGCCTCAGCCTCCGGAGTAGTTGGTGTTACAGGGATGTGCCACTCTGCCCAGATTATTTTTAATGTGTGGGGGAGCAGGTACTTTTATAAAGAGATGTTAAGAATATAAATTAGTGATAGTATTTTGAATTCATTTTGTTAATATAAAACTTTATAGTTTGCAAGATTTTGGAAGGATACTTTCCTAAGAACTTATAAAGAAATGCTTACAAAGATATTTACATATATGAGCAAGAGGTTAAGAGTATTATTGTTTGTAATAGAACCTATGGTAAGGGAACTACATATTCACCTGTAGGGTACTGGTGAAATAAAGTGTGAGGAATCACATGATTGTGAACAAATATGAACCTGAAGGAGCCAATCCTTCAAATGGATCCCGAATGGCTAACTGTAACTAAATTCAAATAGAGCCAAATGGCCATTTGCTGACTAGAGGTCACACACATACTCCCCGAAAACAGACAAGCTCACCTGAACCAACAAATCAGAGTTCTCTTGCTTCAACCAATCAGGGATTAGCTGTATTGACCAATCAGGGCTCAGCTGCATTGACCTATCAGAAATAAGCAAATTTCAATCCTTTATTTGCATACATGTACCTGATTTGGACCCTCGGAGGGAATATTTGCTTAACCATCCCTTTGTTCTCTGCAATGTACATTTGATTTACACCAAAGGCTGGGTCTCCTTGGTTTGCAAACTGTTGACTGGTATAAAGTCCCTTTCCTAGAAAATTCCTTTTCAGAGAACTTTTGTTCACAGGTGAAATACTCATTCACATGAAAACAGTGAAATTGTGTTGAAGATGATTTCAAATGTTATCATAGAAATGTATTTACGTGGAAATATGGTAATAATAAGGTTAAAGGCGGGTTACTAAAATCTTAAATGGCCTGATTTCATTTTTGCTTGTATAAATCTCTAGCCATTTAACCAGGGGTCTCAAAGCATAAAACTTAAAATGATCTTGTTTTTCCCATATGCAGCTTTTACTTCAGCATAGTAAGAGGCTGCATTTTCTGTCTGAATACCTCAGTATCCCTGTATACTGGGAATGACCTTTTTTTCTACTCAGACTTTCATAAAGTTCTATCTGGTGGGCTTGGGCCACAGCCCCACCCTCCCAGCTCCCTACTCAGAGACGTTCAAACTGCAGCTCAAGCTTCTGTCACGAGGGGGCACCATTATCAAATTCTGCAAAGAGGTGTATACAAGGAGCAAAAAATACAATACTGTACCTCTGTTAGAACCCAGCTTATAAATCGATGTACAGAATGACTTTAATTCTGTCAGGAAAAAACTCTGATAAATGTAAAAGAAGACTGTAAAAACATATACTGTGAGGCAGCCATACAATGAAACACCAGGTATCATGTGCATGCCTTGGCTGTCACCAGAAAGCATAAGGCAGCACAGGGCAGGTGGCAGGTGACAGAGAGAAGACGAAGACGTTAGAGTGGGATCAGGCAGCTGTGTCCATAGTGTCCTGGAGAGGGGATGGCTGAGGGGCGTGGGAGGTCTGGGAAGCCTGTACAGGGGTGGATAAGGGAGGGTGAATGCCCTGCTCTCCGGGAGGACATTCTCTCCCCTCTTATAGTTTGGACATTTCAACCTTCACTGATAAGGGAAGAGATGTATCAGTGAATGTGGTGTGGATTTGGAGTCAATAGCAAATGAAACTGCTTTAATATACATATGAATGTTCTCAACCGAACTGTTCTAATACTAAACAAACCATCCAACCTTCAACAAACCTCCTCAACCTTCTTCTCAACAATTATTCACATCCTAACTCATGCAGCTTTTTAGACAGTTCACATAGGGACTATACTTCTAGTCCCAAAGCCTGATGATCCCGAGGTGGACGTGAATATAGCAGGATTACTACCAATGTGTAGAAAATTCCAGAAAGCTTTGGCCTATGCGATAGAATCCACGTACCTCCCTCACTTCCCCTCCGCCCCCCTCCCCCCGCAAACCCCTTATTTCTTACTCAACCCCATGGTTGACTTTCACTCCTGCAATTCTGACTCTGATCACCAGGTGGCAATCAAAAGACACATACTGTCGCGGAGGTTCATGTCAGTTTATCCTGTGGTTTACCCTTCCTGCAGAAGGGAGCCAGGCTTGGTGCCCCTTCCCCTTGCGTCAGGGTAGGTCTTACCGCAGGGCCCGAAGCAGAAGCCATTCTTGAAGCCATTGTTGCTTCCATCCTTTACGAAAACTTAAACTTAAGGAAAGGATTGAGCTGCTTGGACCTGGTAGGGAGGGTTGGACTTCTGAGGACATGGAGAGGGGAGAGGAAGAGAGATTTCTCCCAGACAGAGATGTGGCCCCAGGTCTACAGGTCAGTCCAGTGGAAGATACCTGACCACAGCTCCATATCAAAACTTGAGTTGGAAGCGTGGATGGTCCATCAAGGTTGGGAATCCAGTCGTGAGACAGATTTTCCTGTTTCGATAGCAGGATGGATGGAGCAGGGTCAGAGGTCCTGAAAACACCGAGCCAGCTCTGGAAGTGGTCATCTCAGCCCTGAGTAGTGAGACTACATGAATGATGATGGCCGGAGCCTCCCTAGCCTGTATCTGGAGGATAAGTTCTCACAAATGATCATGCATTGGCAAAGAGCATGAGCATTTAACATTTTAATACTTACTGTGTAGTTGAAATTTCAAATACCTTTACTAACATACGTCCCAACTAACTGCAAGATGAGAGCACCTTTTTACCAGATCTGTGCAATAATGAGTTTCATAGGATTAATATTTGCTAATGTAATATTTTATTGCTGTAATGTTAGAATACTTTTCATTTTCTCTATTTCCTTATAAATGGCATATTTCACATGTGCATTTCTAAATGCATAGATAATGGTCCCACTTTATGCTTCAGAATATGTCCTGGAGTAAGTATAGTGTTTGACAAGAAAACCTGATCAGTGAGTTTGCGTTTATGCTGTGTCTTGTTTAAATTGAAATTATGGAGTGACAGCAACACCATGCACTGCTAGGGAAGGACGAAATGGCATAGCGTGTCTTTGCAGAGACACTGGGCAACATCTACGGGAGAAGCAAGTGAGGCCCCTTCAGCTGCTGCCCTGTCAGGTCTGCCCTGCAGAGTGTTGGGCACATTTGCAAACTTGGTCACAGAAGCATGGCTAAATATCAACACAGCCCCAAAGGCGCCTCAGAAACACTATTTTCAGTGTAAAAATTTCCATAAGTGGTATATGAATATATTACTTACGTAGTTAGAGCTTAAATATGCAAATCAAGCCTGTGCTTTGTTTATGGATGTATTCACATGTGATAAAATGCGGAGCAAAGTGTAAGAATGATAGAAACAAATTTTGGATAATGGTTCCCTCTGAGGGTGAGGCAATCAGAGAAGTTATGCAGGGGCATACACTCTCTCTAATGTTTCACTTCATAACCTTGGCCATGTACATGTTTGCCTATTATGATATTTACTGAATCTTTTAAAATGTCTGAAATCTAACATATTCAACATGAATAAATCTCTAATGGGCTTTATCTCTGATTAAAATGTAATCCAACATCCATTCAGAAAATGTGGAGAATGTATTCAAATACCAATATGAATATATTCATAAGTTTCAACCCCACTATGCACCAGTAAAAGCTGTTACTCCCTTTATTATCATCTACACACATGCACAGACACATATTGCATATGCATTGAATATGGGTTTGCCTTAACTGGGATGTATTCATTTTCTGTAGGTGTGTAACCACAAATGTAGTGGCTGAGAGTTACACCCATTTATTAGCTCACAGGTGTGTCCATCAGAAGTCTGGCAAGGCATGATCTTGTTCTCTGCTCAGGGTGTCACAAGGCTAGTAAGGTGTTGACGTAGTCTCTGCTGAGGTATAATATGGAGGTTTGGGGAAAAAATCTGCTTCCAGGATAACTTTGTTGCTGGCAAAGGTCATTTCCTTGTGGCTATTTGACAGCAGTTCCCATTTCCTTGATGGCTGTCATTTGGGGGTGCTCTCAGGTCCTAGGGGCTAGTCTACTTCCCTCCATGTTCCCTCCTTCTTCCAGCCAGCAATGGTGCATTGAAGGCTCCCTGTGCTTTGAATCTGACTTGCCCTGTGCCTTTAAATGGCTTTGACTAATTAGGCCAGGACTATGCAGATAATTTCCCTTTTGCCAATAAGAGAACATAATCATAGATCATAATGTGTCTGGTCTTGTGACTCCAGTCTTCTGTCCAGCATCCATGTCACCTTGCCCTGTGGAATGGCAAGGCATTCCACTTTGGAATCAGTGGAAAACTGCTTTTCCAGTGTCAAACTAGATGGTAAACTAAAGGACAGGACGGCGGTTGCAGTCACAGGAAATGACTTCCCTTTCCCCAACTCCCACATGTAACTCGTCCTACAGCTCAGAACTGGCCCAAAGTTCATAGGCTATGGAGGTAAATTTGCACTCTTGCTGTTACCTTTCCACGTGCTCTCTATGCAGTAATGCTCTTTGTTTTAGGTCAATGTCATCTTCTCTCTGGGAGGGAGGAGGCAGGTGGGCCCTGACTGATATGTGTTGAAGTCTGACTGTGTCCCATAAGCACTTTACAGGTTTTATCATTTAACCCTTGGGACAGCACGATGAAGAAGATACATTGAATCCCATTTAACAGATGGCCAAGCTCTGGCTCACAGAGACTAAGACCCTCTCCAGATAAGTGGCAGGATTGGAATGAGGTTTCATTTCTTGCTATCTCCACAATATAACCAGCAGCTTCCCATTTGGAAGATGATGGTTTTATACTTCCCTAGTATTGTGTCCTATGGGTACTTACTTAATAGCCCCTCATGTTGAAGAAGTTAATGGTGGAGATGGAATCCTGCCCTTGGGGTCAAAAGGCCTAACTGTGCGATCACATGCATTGGCTGGTGCTTGAAGTCCCTCCCAGGCCCACAGACCCCACTCCACTGACATCAGGCTTGGGCACATGACTAGTTGTGGCCAATGAGCTATGGGGAGAAATGGAGTGTGCCTTTCCCAAGCAGAAGTGACAAGAGCCATTCAGGGGTTTCACCAGTACACTTTTTCCATCTGCCTCAGCAACATCCCGGATTTCTTGTAAGGTAATTTAACTTGTTTAATCCTCCAGCAGCAATAGAATATGAGAATTTAAGTGATGACAAGAATGCTTTGGAAGAGGGAAGCTAAATGACTTATACCCAAATTTGGCCTGCTAGATCACCTCAAATCACATGCCCTAACACTGAGTCAATAGCCAGAAGAAAGTATAGGTTTTAACCACATCACACAGAAAGCCATTTGTCAGGCACTGGAACAAATATCTCCTGCCTTTCACTCCATTGCTTTCTCCAGAGACTTTGCCCTTCTCTGAGAATTTGTCTTTAGGGAGCCACAAAAAGAACCCACATACGCAAATAATGGTCCCTCTTGATGCTAACTCTTAAGAAGGCCCCAAAGAGGTCAGTAAAGGTATACTGATTCTATGGAACTGGGGTGGCAACAATCACTCATCCCACCTACATCGGACGACTCTACAATACAGAAGAGGCACCTACCCTTATACACACTGTGAGTTTGTGTGAGTTTATTATTGCTCTGTGAAGGGGTTGTATATGCAAAGGGGTCCCCAAATGCAGAAGGAACAGAGAAACTGAAGGACAAGGCAGAGAAATTCAGTTTGTCAGTAAAGGGTGATTTATTAGGAGAACTTACAGACAGAAGCGTGGTCTTAAGTGACAGTAAGGTAGATCTCCACACTATTACTTCTCACACCCAGGGCTCATATACCATAGGGAAAGGGGGTAGTGCTCTATAGAGACAATTAAAGGCCACCCTCCCAACCAGGCAAGCATGCTATGTGCTTCATAGCCTATAATTTGTATGATAACATCAAGGTTGCTTTGATCAAAAGGCAGGACTTACAGTGAGCATATGTTTGTACACTAAAGATGGTAAATAAAGTAGAAATTGGCATGCATTCATGGGACATGGTGTTAATTAGAAGTCAACATTAGGCAGATTAGCATCCAAGATGGAATCACTTTTGTCTCCCCACTCCATCCCTCTAATCTGGCTCTTATGGTCTCACATGCTCACCTGAGATGATGGTCCCTGAGCTTTGGGGTAGGGGTGGGTAGTGGGTGCTCACCTCTTCTGCGATGGTCCTGGAGCCTCAGGGTAGGGCTATGGGGGGGCGCTGCAGTCATTACAATGATATGGGTGACATGTTGCATCAATTTGTTTTCTACTTGTAAGCAGAGGCCACAGCATCAGTACAAATAGGTGATAATACCTATACCAAGTATAAGATACAGAATTAATGATTTTTGCCACCATGTTCCCCTGTCTTTTTTATAGAATGTCTCTTTTTTTCCTATGGGGAATTACCCAGTAGTGGGATTGCTGGATCAAATGGTAGTTTTACTGAGTTCTTTGAGGTGTCTCTATATTATGTTCCACAGAGGTTGGACTAGTTTGCAGTCCCACTAACAGTGTATGAGTGTTCCTATCTCTCTGTATCCACATCATCATTTGTTGGTTTGGGACTTTTTGATAAAAGCCTTTCTCACTGAAGTTAAGTGATATCTCGTTGTGGTTTTGATTTGCATTTGCCTGATGATTAGAGATGTTGAGCATTTTTTCATATGTTTGTTGGCCGTTAGTCTATCTTCTTTTGAAAAGTTTCTGTTCATCTCTTTTGCCCATTTTTAATGGGGATTTTGTTTTTTTCTTGGCGTTATGCTTGAGTACTTTGTAGATTCTATTTATCAGCCCTTTATGGGATGTATAACATGCAAATATTTTCTCCCATTCTATAGGTTGTCTATTTACTCTAATGATCATTTCCTTGGCTGTGCAGAAGCTTTTTAATTTGATCAGGTCACATTTATTTATGTTGTTACTGTGATTGCATACAAATATGCAGGTCACACTGCTGAGATGTGACTATGTATTTGTTCTCTTTATGTTTCTTCCTTTTCCTATCAGATAACCCAGTAACTATAGATTAAACATACAACAGAAGAATACCATATTTCATGTATGGATATTTACATATATAATAAAAATTGTAAAGAAATGTACTAAGATTGAAATATCAACATTCTCAATAGGAATTACCTCTGGGCCAGGAGGAGGCTAATACAATCAGAAAGTACTTCAAATGAATTTCAACTGTATATGTAAAGTTTTATTTCTTGAGTATACAGAAGTGTGTTATAGTATTTTTTTAAAGTTTTACATCTGAAATATTTCATAACAAGCAATGTTTGTATAAGCTTTAACTCTGTTTTAAAAATGATTAACATTAATTTAGAAATTTTGAGATATGTAGTTAAGTCCAAAGATAGTTAGCAACCATACCATTCACTTAAAAAAAGAATATATTTGTGCATTCCTCCCATTATATTTTCTATGCATGCATGTAAAATGTATATTCATTACACCTGGGTCTCACATATCTAGACACTCAATATTTACCAGGGACCATGAAGCCAGTTTAAATGATTCGAAGATTAAACCAAACTCTGACCCCAAAGTCCCTATCACTAACCACTGAGATGTACAATCTTTTTCTGTGTAAGGACTAAGGCCAACACAGGAAAAGTGACTCCCCACAGCCCTGTAAGTAAGGACTACCCAGGGCCCCTGATTTCCGTCTGTTGTACAGACTCATCTTCATGTTCAGTTATTCGGTGCTGTCTCTTCTGGGGTTGAAAGGAAGGTTCCTATTCCAGTGTCAAAATGTAAGGTAAAAAGGAAAAGAACACATAAAATAAAAAGTAACAAGGTGAGGATTTGCTTCCTCACTTCCACCATCCTGAGTATCCCATCCTACAAAGAAATGGCACCCTAGGTTACATATCATATAATTATTTCCTATCCCACTTCTTCAAATTCAATTGATCTCTGTGAGATGTTCATGTTTTATGGGGTTTTTTGTTTTGTTTTTTGACACAGGGTCTGGTTCTATTGCTGAGGCTAGAGTGCAGTGGCATTATCATAGCTCACTGTTAAACTCCTGGGCTCCAGTGATCCTCCTGTCTCAGCCTCCAGAGTAGGTGGGATCACAGGCGGTGCACCATGCCCAGCTAATTTATGTTCATATTTAAGTTATCTCTTGTGGGAGGGAAAACACAGGGGAGACCATATATACGTTCACGGAAGTATTACCCATCACATGCTTTTTATAGTTTTGCATATTGCTACTCATAATGGCTCTTTAAAGTAAATACCAAAATGCCCATTTTATAGATGAGCAAGGTTAGGCTCATTTAGGGTAATTCACTACTACAGGTTTACACACATCTACTAAGGGACAGAAATGGAGTTCAACTATACATATATAAAAATATATATATACACATGTACATATATTACAAAAAATGTTCATGTGCATATAGTCTTTCCCCAAATTATCCTGTTATACATATTTTTCATCAACTTGCCTTTTTCACTCAGCATGATAGTCCAGGATATTAATTTGCATTTCTTTAGTTATCTTAATTTGGCATATTTTTGAAAGTTTAATGAGTATGTATATTCCTTTTTATGTGAATTATCTGTTTATGTCATTTAACCATTTCTCTATTCATCAGTAAGACTTCATTCCATATCAAGGTATTAAGAAGTGTAGTAAAGAATCTAGTATTAACATAAAAGTAACCACTAGAACAAAGCAACAACGATTCTAAATGCTAAATAAAAAGAGAGAGCAAATAAAGCACAGGGCCTAACGGAGGATTATAGAATTTCTGTTTTTAAATACAATAAGAGCTCCCAGCATGCCCCGCGCTGCAGCTACGCGACTTGAGACCGTTAGGCTGGGGGAGGGTAGCAGAGGCAGCGGCGTCGCCATGTTGGGTTTGAGGAAGCCGCGGTAGGTGTTGAGAGAGAGCGAGCGAGCGAGTAAGCAGGCGTGTTGAGCAGCCACAACGACAGCGTCAGGGGATCTGACTCTCTGTCAGCTGCCTGGAGCCAGGGCAGCGGCAGTGGCAGCACCATGAACTGGAGCAAACCTTACACTGGCAGCAAGATCAGCCTCATCTCTAAGGCAGAGATCCGCTACGAAGGTACGCTCCACACCATAGACCCCAAGAACTCCACCGTAGCCCTTGCCAAAGTTCGATCCTTTGGTACAGAAGACAGACCGACAGATTATCCAGTCCCACCTCAAGATGAAGTCTTTGAGTACATTATATTCCGCAAGAGTGCTATTAAAGAGCTCACTGTTCATGAGCCACCAAAACCACAATGTTATTTACCTCAAGACCCAGTGATCATTCAGCCTTCACTAGGCTTATCTACTTCTTCATTCCAGTCAGCCGGTTCTTATGGACCTTTTGGCAGGATGCCGACGTACAATCAGTTTAGTCCAAGTTCATTAGGCGGGCAGCAGTTTGGTGCCGTTGGTGCTGCTGGAAGCTCCTTGACATCCTTTGGAACAGAAACATCAAATAGTGATATGTTATACCAAACGAGTGCAGTTGGTTTTGGCTTTACACAAGATACAAGATCTCTAACAATGCAGTTATATCAAGGTCCTTCAAGTTCTCTGTTAGACCTTTTGAGAAAAAGCCCAGCCATGGAACGAGCAGTACAAAATCCCTCGGTCAACCTACCTGCTCCAGCATCTGTTGAGAGAAGGAGCCTTGTATCAACCTTGCCATCTAGCAGCCCAAAACCAGCAGAGAATCAGGAGCACAGGCAAGCTGAAGTACACAAAGTTTCAAGGCCTGAAAATGAGCAACTCAGAAATGACAGTGAAGTAACTCCAGGTGCTACTTTGGCTCCAAGAAGAGGGTGTGGAGGTCATCCAGATGGCAGGGGAAGATTTGGTGTATGGCAAGATGGCCCAGTGATGTTTGAGAAAGACTTTGAAATTGCAAATGCACAATTTAACAAGGAGGAGATCGACAGAGACTTTCATGATAAACTTAAATTAAAAGAAGATAAACTTGAGAAACAGCAGAAGCCTGTAAATGCTGAAGGTAAAGGAGACTCAGGAGTTGATGCCCAAAAGGGTAAAGGAAATGCCAATGAAGAAAATCCAGTTGGATCTAAGTGCTATTACGACAAAACTAAATCCTTCTTTGATAATATTTCTTGTGATAGTAATACGGAGCGGAGACGAAGCTGGGCTCAAGAAAGAAGATTAAATGCTGAAACATTTGGAACCCCTCTTCATCCAAACCGTGGCCGTGGGAAGTACAGAGGCAGAGGAGGTGCTGGAAGAGGGCGTGGTAGTGGCAGAGGTGGTGCCTTCACCACCCATTGAGGATGTCGTCGTGGATTCAGAGGAAGTCATGGGTGCAGGAATTGTGAAGATTTTGAATATAGGACAACAAAGTTGCTGCATAGCCTATAAACAAGTCTTTAAAAATAGGACATTAAAACTAGGCACCAATTAACCTGTTCTTCCTATTATGCCTGGAATTTTGTTTTGATACCTTGACTCATTCCATCATATTTGAAGAGGATTCAGACTGTTTAAAACTATTTTGGCAACTTGTAACACATAACACTGGTCCTTGGGCCTGTAACCCTCAAATGACTCAGTATGGAGAGTTCATTGCTAATTATAAATTAGTAAATCTTTTTGATATTTTAAGCCATAGTGGAAAAAAATCTGGCCACTTTTGTGTTTTTGTGAAGGTTATGGAATAAAGGCATCCAAAAATTTAAATAATTTTATCCGTTTTTATTTGTGTTAACTTTCTCCTTAAAACATTCAGTAGTGATAAAGATGTGTAAAACTGCACTGTAGGAGAACTGGAATATTTAAAGATAGTCAATATTTTAATTTTTATATTTATAATTTGATTTCATTATTAAGATCCACTACTTGGTAGCCATAGTTTAGATATTATTTAGTACTTTTTGCTTACATCTTAATAACAAAACCTTTTGGAGGACCTACAAATCATGATATTGAACACATTTCTGAGGCATTCTAAGCACCAAAGCAAGTGCTATGGCAGTACCTGTGTAGACTGCTTGAAATGTCCCAGAGTTATTTCAAGAAGACAAACTGTAAATACTAGTGCTACATGCTGTGAAAGTGTGAGTTCATGCATTTTTCCCAGCCCTCTGTGTCACTGGCTAGGGCGTTTGGTGCCCCAGTAATAACTGGCAGCATGGCATACCTGCAGTGCACCTTACAATATTAAATAAAGGAAGGTTTTTATTCTAAAACAGAATAAAAGTGTTCAGTAAAAAATAGATGGCAGAACTGAACACAAATGACCAAAGACATTGATCATATCAATAATTATAAATGGACTGAGCTCACTGATTAAAAGTATTTTCAGATTGCCTGTTGAAGCCAAAGTATTCAGATAGGTCCAAAGTTTTAAAATTACTAAATATGTGCCAGGCAATTGCCAATAGCAAGAAAGTAGGGTTATAATCTTGATAATTAAGACAGAATAATTGAGACCAAACTGAATTTAAAGAGACAAAAAAACTCCACAGTTGATAAAGTGAAAAGCTAAAATTCACAAGGAAGATGTGAGATATTGACATTTATATAACCAATCATATAGCAAAAATATTGATAGAGCAAAAACTACAGTAGGTACAAGGAGAAATAAGAAAAAAAATGCTAATAATAGATGATTCTACCACCCTTCCCATAATCCAAAAATGTTCAAGTGGAGAAAAATTTAGTAATCGTAGAGAAGACCCAAATTAACATAATTCCAAGGTAGATCTTATACATAGACATACTGAATTGTGAAACCTAATATTAGACAATATGCCTACAATACAGGTGAGCATGGGACATTCATAAAATTGACTCTACTTGAGGCTGTTAAACATATGTTGGGCCCAAATGGAAATAGATTGAAACTGCAGAACTTGGTGAGGATAATAATGAATACACAACATATCAGAATCTATAATATCTGTCAAAGGGTATTGTAAAGCACTGAATACCAAAAATGAAAATAAATGAATTGAACATTCAATTTAAAAGGCCTAATAAAGAACCACAAGGCAAACTAAAAGAATGCAGACGGAAAGAATAAGTAAAAGTAAAAGTAGAAATGGATTGGTTAAGGAACAACATCCTTGTTAGATCAGATGAATTAGGATGGGGAGGAAGCAAACACTGGTGTTGATGGATGATGCACAAAATACTGTGCTGGCATCTTGACAAAGGTTTCCCCTTGAACTCCTCACAATGCTCCCTTGAGTGTGAGTATGGGGGGGGGGTGTTACATAACATTAAATGTGAAATTTAACACACAATGTTAAATTAGCTAGTTGGAGAATAAGAATAGCAACTGTGCTTATACATGTAGTGAAACATGCGAAAAAATACTATATTTTGTTTAGGGAGCTCTCATAGGCAGTAAAAGAATAAAGCAGTACATGGGAAAGATAATCATCTCATTTTGGATAGTGATTATCTCTAAGGGAGAAGAAAGGGATGCAATCAGGGAGGAGTGAATTTTTTCTTAACCTGGATTAATTTTATAGATCTTTATGTTTATCATCTGAAATACATCAGACATAGTTTAGGTCTTAGGGGGTACAGTTTTGTTTATCATAAATACAGTCTATACTCATCTTAGGAAATGTTTAATAATGAGCCTAGTATAGAAAGTGAAAATATCTATACCTAGCAATCACATTATGGTTGAAATGAATATCAGTGTTTATTTCAATTCATGCATGTATGCACATATACTATATATGCATTACATACACAGTTTATATAAATATTAAATATGTACATTTTAGTATCTTATGATTTTATTTTTGGTTTTGTTTTTATCTTAAGTAGTAATACACAGATGAAGCATTGTGATTAAATGACAAGGCATCAGATATATCTAAATTTGCTTTTTAATGAACCATTGGTCCAGGTAACCCAGCCCCAATACTTGACCAATGCATCTGTTTGGAAGTACCATTGATGACACATACTAAATAATATTATATGTCTGGGTCTGTCATGAGATATCTATAGGCATCCTTTAATGTATATGTAGAATACTCTATCCAACTGTTATTTTTTCACAGTATTAGAATCTTATGGGACCACTGCTCCCTTGTTGACTGAAACATCAATTTGTGGCACACGAATGTACCTATATTTTCCAAACAGACCTGGTATCATAGTAAACGAACCATTTCAAGACAAGTTACTTTTGCCTAAACATACTTATTTTCATTTAACATATTAACTACCATGTGAGTTGTATTTAACTCAAGCTAGTTTTGAGCCCAGAGCCTCGTGAAGCATCCGTAACTCACGTGTCTTTTCACCTTGGGAGCCACGAGAACTATTTTTCAAGTTGCATGTAACTCGTGCACCGAAAACAATAAAAAATAACATTTTCACTAAATTAGAGAGGATAGTTTTGTTTTCAAAGTTTTTATTCTATTCTCGTAATAAAACACTATGGCCCCAAGGAAAAAAAAATTTTTTTCTAGTGTGGCAATGTGTTAAAAAGAAAAAGGAAAATGGAGATACATGCCACCTGGTGGCCAGAGACACGATTGCAGCTCTGAGAGTCTCTGGTCAGAGGGTTCAGCAAGGGAGGAGAGGGAGATGAAGGTTGGGAGCTTGGCTCAAAAAAATAGCCAGGGTTTTTCGTTTTAAGAATTATTCACAGTTGAGGGATATGGAGAGCATTGTGATGGGGAGGGGCATGCTTGATGTAGTAGGGGATGGGAATTAGGGGACTTAATAGGGGGAAGGAAATGCTCTAGAACTGATTTATGTGAATAGCTGTAAAAATTGGTAAAATTACTAAAAATCATTTAATTGTTCACTTAAAATGGAGTAATGGCATGGAATGTAAATTGTATTTCAATAAATTTGTCAA
>CAUYRT010042897.1:0-11211 GCA_963574885.1 Lepilemur ruficaudatus | reverse complement strand
CCCAAGCCTGGAGGATCACTGCCCTTTCAGTGGGGTGAGGCTCAGTGACTGGTCTCCTTCCTGGTGCAGTTCAGGTCTGAGAGCTTTTCCTCTGGCCCAGGGGGAGATAAGGAGCAGCTGAGCACCTAGCCTGGGGCTGGGCAGAGTCTGGGTCAACTCACTTAACTCCTTAGTACCTGCTACCCTATACTCAAACTAGCATGAGTCAGCATTACCTGGGAGCAAGTTAGAAATGCAGAATCTCAGCTCCCAGCCTTACACCTACTCATACAGAATCTGCATTTTAATGAGATCCCCAGGTGATTCAAATGCGCATTAAAGTTTGAGAAGCACTGGCTTCATTGTTAAAGACAGGGCTGAGGGAAACCTAGATTTGCAATCCAACTATTTAGGATGGCAATGGTGGATCCAAGCCTTGATCAGAGCATAAAAATCCCAGAGGCAAGGCTGGGGTAAATAAAGGCCAAGTTTCCTGCAGCCCAGACAACACTTCTATTAAATAAAATGCCCAAGAGATGGAGTTGCCAGCTGGGATGCAGGAGGGACTTCTGTCTCTAGTGTATATCCCTAAACCAGGCACTGCCTGTATTTGTATTTTTATTTATCTTACCTCTGCTACTAGACAGTAAGGTTAAAAGGGCAGGAATAATATTGCATGTGTATGAGTGTATGTATGATGAGAGAAAAATGATATATATTAAATGAGCACGGCCGGGCACGGTGGCTCACACCTGTAATCCTAGCACTCTGGGAGGCCGAGGCGCGTGGATCCTTTGAGATCAGGAGTTTGAGACCAGCTGGAGCAAGAGCGAGACCCCGTCTCTACTAAAAATAGAAAGAAATTAGTTGGACAACTAAAAATATATAGAAAAAATTAGCCAGGCATGGTGGTACATGCCTGTAGTCCCAGCTACTTGGGAGGCTGAGGCAGGAAGATCGCTTGAGCCCAGGAGTTTGAGGTTGCTGTGAGCTAGGCTGACGTCATGGCACTCTAGCCCCGCAGGCAACAGAGTGAGACTCTGTCTCAAAAAAAAAAAAAAATTAAATGAGCACAAGCTCTGAGGTAGGCCACACCAGCCTTCTGGGCCCAGCATTTCTACTAACTTAATATGTGAGCTTAGCGATGCCGCATGATCTCTCTGAGCCTGTTTCCTCATCTGTATTACTACTACAGGGAATACCTACCTCCCAGGACTGTTGGAGGATGAAATGAGCCAACATCCAAAATATAGCTGGGAAAAAAACAGGCAGTCAATACATGGTCACTCCTTTTCCTTTGAATCTCCCTATCCCCACCCAGGTGCCCAGCTCCAAGCCAGTACATTTTATGTGCTCAGTAAATACTTGCTAGCATTGATCACAATGCTGGTCCTAAATAAAATGCATTTCAAAGACATGGCTTTTACTGTTTTCTTACTGTTTTTCCAAATATCAAAGCTGAAGGAGCTCAGGAAGTTTCACCCCAAAATATAACTCTTTAGTATTTTGCCCTTAGAGATTAACAAGCCCTTGGAAGAAAGAGCCTTTCCCTCTATCTGCATATCTACCAGACTGAGCCATCTGAAAAACAATTGACTTCCCTCCTTGTTATCTTAGTATATTCCAGGGGGAAAAGGATCAAGAATACAACCAGACCTGGCCCAAATCATTTTAAATATAATACCTGTCTCTCAGGTTAATTTAATTTGCAAAGAAAATCATTTACAAGTCAATCTGTTTTCCCCATCTATTCATTCTCCCTAATAACCATTTATTGCCCCCACACAGAATTACCTATACTCCTCATCTCCCTCTCCCCTCTAAAAAGCAGGTATAAGATCTTGCCTGGATCCCATTGGGATAGTGAGTAATCAATCTGTGATTCTCTGTGATTTCTCTTATTAATATATCTTAATTGTGAGTTGATCTTTCAGCCTCACCCTTTCAAAGCAAATCATCCTCGTTATGGAACTTTCGGAAAACACAGGAAAGTATAATGGGATAATGAAAATTCCTTAAAACGTGCTATAATACCACTACCCAGGAACATAACATATTGATGCTAATGTTTTGGAGTTTTTCCTTCCAGATTCGTGTATATATATGAAAGAGAGAATGTGAATATATGGGTCATAATAATTAGCTGTTACAACTATTGTTTTACATGAAAGCTTGGTCTCTGAAGAAAATGGGCCACATGGGTTTCCTTCCTTGCTGAGTGATGAGTGTAGGGGTTCTGGAAACCCAGGCCTTGAAACCAGCCAGGTTGAAACACGTCCTTGGTTCCGTGGCTAGCCTCTGTTACTCAAACCTCCAAATGATGCGTGCTGCCCAGCCATACGTTGAAAGACTATATGCAGAATAGAAAGTGGTGAAATCAGAACACGTTTCAGTTGGTGACCAGTCAAACACAATCTATGTTTTAAACCCAACAACATTTTTTTTTTAGGGAAATAATGAGGAGTTGAAACGAGGGCTTAGGAGGCAAGTGCCTTTGAAACCTTAACTCTGGCTTTGTCTGCCACAAACCCTCTAAGCCCAACAGAGTTTCCACTTTAATTGGGAGAGAGAGGAGGCACTTGAAATTGAGCAGGAGACACATTCTTTCATTGATCTAGGGGCGAGTAAAGCATGTTTAGGCAGACAGAAATCCTTGCGATCTCACATTCGCTATGCTGGCCCTGAGAGGAGGTGGCATCCTGAATGAGGCAGTGGCAAAGCCCTGAGATACTGGGCCTTCAAATAACTGAGGATTTAGAAATCAGAATCTTTGTTAGGCCTTGCTCAGCAGACTTCAGGGACAATCCGCTGAGATACAGGCTGTCATTCTGGCAACCACCAGCCTCCACTCCCAAAAGAATGTGGGGATGTGGGCCACTGGTCACTCTGGTCTTTCTCTGCCTAGGCCTGACCCCCAGGGTTTCATGATCTGGAGAAATACTGCTTCACTTTCTTCCTTTGGCCAAATCTTGTTCTTGATCCTAGGGGTGCTTAGGTTTGAAGTAGGAAAACATAGTTTCAAATCCTCACTTCTGCTACTTATAATCTATATGAGGCCTTGGCGGTGAAACTGAACCTCTCTGCTCCTCAGTTTCCATATCTGTAAAATGGGGATAATGAGACTATCTCCTTGGGTTATTGAGAAGATTCATTGAGATAGTATCCAAAAAGTGCCTGGGCATAGAGAAGGTGTTCAGTAAGTGAAAGTCAGAGTGGAGTGTTCCCTCTTCCCTGTAACCTGATACAGACTCTGTCATTTATTTAACAAATCCAAAATTCACTTCTCTTTCATCTTTTCACCAACTCCTTAATGATGATTTCATGTCTGGACCCCAGTCTCTTTTGCTTTCAATTTATCCAAATGGCTGCTTCTAGATACATCTTTCTCACACCTGCTGCTTGGACCACATCAAGAGGCTGGGCTTCACCATTCAGCCCCTCCCAAACCCATCTCCCCCTCTGCCTGGTCCTTTCTGGAGGGAAGGACTTTCACTCACTTCTTCCACTTTGCCATCCCTCCTTTAACATCATTCTTGGGACAGCCTCCCAGTTTTTAGTCACTAAGCATTCCTTCTTCATTCAAATATCACTCACTTCAAGAAGCTTGCTTACAAAGCAAAAACAGAAAAAAAAACCTAGTAATTAAACTCATGGAGAAAAAAATGTGTTTCTCTCATGGTAAATCAAAACAGCTACCTTGAAGAAAACAGTGAACTTTGTAAGTGGAGGATAGGCTGTGCTAGGCAGGGTATGATTAAGGACACTCCCGCCCACTGTAAGCAAGAGGGTATATTGGTTCCACCCTTTGGAAAGTATTTGGGCATGATTTATGGAACCATACACATGTTCCATGCTCATTAACTCCATATCTCTATTTCTAGGAGCTGACTTTAAGGAAGTAGTAAGAAATTCGAGTGAAAAGGCTTTATGCTAATACATATTCATTGCACTGTTACTTAGACAACATTGGAGACCACCTAAAAGGCCAACAACAAGAAAATCGTGAAGTGCCACTGTGTCCGATAGGTGTAGTCTGTAGCTACTAAAATAACTATGAAGTGTCTACATAGAAAAGTTTATAATAATTGTGAAAAGCGACGTACAACAAATTGTGAGTGTGTGTGTGTGTGTCTACACATTGGGAAAGGACTAAAAAGAAAATTAGACACAAACAGCAAAATACTACTAGTGCCTGTGTTTAGGAGTTGTAATTATGAATAGGGAGGGGTTTTTCCTTTTTCTTTACTTTTCAAAGTTTCTGTAATGTGGTTATATTCCTGTTATAAATATATATAAATTATATATGTTACGTTTATAAATATATATCTGAAGCCTCCCTGGAATTAAGGAGTTCTGAGCAAGGAATTCCTTTCCCAAAGGAGGACCACCAAGCAGCAGCCCTCCATGCACGCCACGTTAGTCAAACCACCAAGAAACCAACCGCCAAAGGGACCCTATTTTTGAATCCACTAATCCTAAAGGCAGAGACTGGAAGGTGGGCAGCGTCTGTGCTTTTCCTATGTGGGAAACACTTGCTAAATCTTGGGCTTGCAACAAAACACCTGGAGGGGTGGAAATGGGAGGCTAAGAAGAGCTCTGTCCCCATAGCAGTCGCAGCGCTGGTGACCGCAAGGGGAAGAACAGGCAGTCCTTTTCCTCCTAAGCTTTGCGCCACAGCCTTGGGGAAGGGAAGTTCAAGTAGAGTTAGGGAAGAAAAAACTGTGTGGATAGGCTCTTTAAGAGATGAGAAATTGGGGCAAATACTTCCCAGGAAGAAAGCTTTAGTGGCAATTTGGAAAACTGAAAGAGGCAATTCAGGTGTATGCACTCCTGCAGAGACTGGGAATTAGGGATTTTTCTAAGCTGTGGACTGGATTACATAGACAAAGGAACTGGATTTGGGCAAGTGTTTTTTAGAGCTGGAAGAGACTTCAAGAGGAACTAAAGGAAGGAACTAAAGGTAGAGGAACAAAAGTTTCCTGATTGCTGCCCACTATGTGCCAGACACTTTAAAAACATCATGCCTTTTAATTCTCAGGGTAGCTCATTCAGAAAAGTATTATTGTCCTTGCTCCTTGATCAACCAGCGGGGAGGGACTGAGGCTGGGGAACTAACAGTCCAAGGTTACACACTGGCCAGTGACAGTGCCAGGTGGAGACTTCCAGCTGTCTTGAGTCGAGAGCCCCTGCCCTTTCCTCCAAGTCTAAGCAACTCTCTTTCTTTTGAATTTGAGGAAACTGAAAGCCGGAAGGGGAAGCGATTGATTACACCTTGTTATACAGCTCATCAGAAAGAGAGCAGTACTTGAAGCCCAGTCCTCTGATCCCCAGTGCAGTGCTTTTCCCAGTACTCCACAGGGCCAACCCCCACCTTTGCCAGGATGCCTCTGCCCAACCTGCTGCTTCTATTGAGTTCTGCTTTCTGGGGCAACTCCTGGTGGACTGGGAAGCCCAGGTTGACATATCTCCCGGTTCTTTGCAATTTGGGACTTAATGTAATTAACATCACTATTATTTTTATTTCATTTGATTGTTCACTTCTGTATTTCCTCTCACGTTGGGAGTATTTGTTGAAAAACATTATCTGTGAAATAAAGAACATGTAACTGAATACATAAAAGCTGTTTGCCCTGGGGCTTTATGTTTGAAATTGAAGTCTGTGCGACCATTGAGTGTATTAACCAGATGATATCTAATACCACCACTTTAGAGTGTGAGAATGAACCCGTTTCTTAAAAGAAAAAAAATCAGAAAAGAATATTGACCTTCCTAATGTTTCCCAGCACAAAGAAATCCATCTACTGTAGATTCCAAGACAGACCAGACCAATATGTTGACATGCTGGGCTCAGATTTCATTCCTGAAAATCTGGAACCTTACGCTGTATAAATAACATGATCTTTTCCTTCGTTCGAATCAAGGGGAGAAACAATTGCTGGCAGATCTCAGGGTTTGGCCTCCCCCTCAACTGTCCCCACAAGTCCTAACTTGCTACCCACAAGTCATGACTCGCATATTTTCATTTGAAGAGTTTTGAAATGTTCTGGAAATCATAGGGGAAAAGAGAACCAGATCCTCCTGAGAAATAGAGTAAGGGGGAAAAATTTAAAGAAAAAAAGAACATAAAGGGAAATGTCTTGCGTACATAAGTTTATATTGAAGTAGTTAATGGGACTTGATAGTAAATTTTCTAGTGTAGCCTTGTTAGCTATAGAAGGACTATTAGATCTGTCCCATTTTTCAGAAGAATGAAGTGTTATGCAGAGAAGGTATGTGCCTAAGGCCACAGAAGGAACTGGCTAACCTGGACTTCTGGCCCAGTTCTTACTTCTCTGGACCAATTAGGAAACCTAAATATCACATTTTAATCTCGAATAGAACAAATTTCTACCTAAATTTATATTGTTTCCTAGCAAAAACATTCGTATTACCAAAGTTATTATTAGAAGTTGTTATAATGTTAAACACGTCTGGATGTCTTAGAGTAGCATTGCATTCACTACTGTCTAAATTACAGTCACACCCTCTGATGTTTTTCTAGAATATTCAAAAAGCAAGAGAGTGGAGGGGAGTGACCACGCCTTATTCTTCTCTGTATTTTCCATAGTGCTTAGCACTGTGCCTTGCATCTAGTGGCATTCATATAAACAGGTGAAAGTAGTGGAAATTAGCCTATGGGCTAATGCCTAGGCTGTTACCTGCAGTAGGTTCTCAGAGTCAATGGAATGTGCTGCAGAGACAGATAGAACTAGGTTGGAAGCTGAGTGGCTCCGGTAGGTGTTGTGGGAGTAGAAGCAGAGCCTCTGACACTCCACTGACTTTTCCATCCACACTTACTTCCTGCACTCCATCCTTACAAGTATACCTTCTGGCGTGTTCCCATTGGCATCAGGACCAAGTCCTCACAGGGCTCTCTCTGATCCTCCCTGCCAACCCCATCTCCCAGGGGTCCCCCACTCCTGCCCACCCCGACCCTGTGCTCGAGCTGCAGCAAACTCTTTTCAGTCTCTGCCCCCTCCCCAGAAGCCCATGGGCCATTGCTGCACTTCTCCAGGCCTCTTCCTCGAACACCCTGCTCCCACTCCTTGGCTAGCGGACTTCTGCTCATTTTTTATTTAGTTCTCATGTTATCTTCTCCAGGACTCTTCCCCTGTTTCTGCTATCAGAGTGCAGCATTCCCTTGTCTATACTTCCACAGCACCCTGTATGTGTCTGTGCATAGCATTTACCACATGGGATTCAAATAAATTGCTTATGTGTCTGTATCCCCTGCTAAAGTGTGAGCTCTTTGAGGGCAGGGACTGGGTCTCACTCATTTCTGAATCCATGGTGCCTAGCACAGGACCTGGCCAAATAGCCTAGCCAGGTGGTGTGGTGTGGTGTTTAAACTGCCCTGAGGAGTTTTCATGGGTGAGGCCACAGCAAGATCCCAGTAAGGGTGCTCTCCTTTATCGGGGAGGAGTCAGAGGGAAATACTAGGATATCTGGGTGCTCCCAATCTCCTTATAAGAGTATTGTTTTTCATTTCCTAGAAGCATTAGGATAACAGTCAGATGCCACCATTGCCTGGGCTTCTCCCCCATTCTCAGCTCTCCACTTCGGCACCACACCCTCATTCCCCACTTTCAGGCCTAGTTTTCCATGAGCAGGTTGTGAGAGCATCAGGCATTTCAAGATCTACCAGGAGATCCCTCCCATCCTGCAAAATAGCAGCTTCTTAAATGGACCAGTTCTCTTTTCTCTTCTTTTCTTTTTCTTTTTCTTTTCTTTTCTTTTTTTTTTCTTTTTTCTTTCTTTCCTTTTTTTTTTTTTGAGACAGAATCTAGCTCTGTTGCCCAGGCTAGAGTGCAGTGGTGTCATAGCTCACTGCAGCTTTGAACTCCTGGGCTCAAGCTATCCTCCTGACTTAGCCTTATGAGTAGCTGGGACTACTGGTGCATGCCACCATGCCTGGCTATGTTTTCTATTTTTTGTAGAGACAGGGTCTTGCTATGTTTCTCAGGCTGGTCTTGAACTCCTGGGCTCAAGCAATCCTACTGCCTTGGCCTCCCCAAATGGTGGTACTACATATGTGAGCAAGCCACCATACCTGGCCTGGACTGTTTTCTTACAAAATGATGGGAAAAGCCAGGATCCAGAAAGACAAACCAAGGTCAATTACAACTTTAAAAGCAGTAAGATCATGCTTTTTAGACAGACAATTTTATTACTTTCAATCACGCAATAACAGTAACAACTAACAGAGTGTTGCCCAAAGAGGTTGGGTTCACCTCTCTGAATGGATATAAGAAAATAATGTGGAATAATCACATTACTGTAAGCAAAGGATTCCAAGTAGATGCTTTAAAGATATTTGGTCTCTTTAGTAGGGTCACTGTACCATTAGCACACATTCTATATAACTTTGCTTTTCAAGCCTATTTTCATAGATGTTCCAAAGCAGCACTGTTCAGTAGAACTTTCTAAGATGATGGAAAGTTCCGTATTTGTGCTATCCAATGTGGCAGCCACTAGCCACATGTGGCTGCTAAGTGTATGAAATGTGGCTGGTGCAAGTGAAGAGCAGAATTTTAAATTTTGCTTAATTTTAATTAATTTAAATAACTACATATGACTACTGGTTAGCATACTGGACAGTACAATTCCAAAGGAAACCTCAGCCCGGTCAAGGTCTTAGTCATCTTGCCACCTATAGATGGTGGGTCCTGGAAAACTTTTTAGCAAAGCAATTTCTAGAAAAATTAATACACCTACTTTCCTGAAAAGTTGGAAAATAAGGGAAAGGGGGTAAAAATCCATCATCCCTAATCTCAGAATCGTAACATCCACTGGTGCATTTTGGTGAATTTTTCCCCACGCTGCCCAGCTTGCTCGTTAGGATCTTGGGCTTTTTGTCAGTCAGAAATTTATGGGGCAACAATAGACTTGTGCTCTTCAGTGGGCCCCAGGGACCCACAGGGGTGGCCATGACTAGTTATCTGTGGCCTCACAAGAGTGATTCAGGAGGGCAGACCAGAGGGCAACCCCCAGGTGTCTCAGTTTTGACTTGCCAAAGGGAAGGGTCCTCTGGGTGTGTTCCAGTCTCATGTCCTATCGTACCTTTTAACTTCCAGAACCTCTTGTCAGGAGGTAAATTCCAGAACGTCGGAGCAGGAAAGGTCCCCAGCAATGAGCTCATTCAACCCACTTAGGGAACAGGTGAAGACACACAGCTGGAACACGAAAGAGATTAGACCCCTGCCTCTTGACTCCCAGTCCAGTGCTCCTTCCACTCATTCACAGATCCTTTCAGTAGCCTCCCAGTTCCGGTAGCCAGGACCTGCTTCTCCTGGTATTGCCATATGGCAGCTGCCAAGGGGAGGTGGGAGAAGGACAGAATGCAATGCCCTTATTCTCTCCCAGACATTCTCCCTGTTCCCTAATGCCCCATAGCCTGTGTCCTTTAGGAAACCCCTAACCAGATAGTGAGGTCACCATTGCCTCTTCTCGGCACCTGCCACCATTATGAAAGGCTCTGGTTGCCTGTGCCCACCATTTCCTTCTTTCTGTGCCTTTTCAGAATGGCCAGGTGGAAATCTGAGCCCAGTTCTTTCCCACACTGGAAAGAAAGGCTCCCACAATCCGGGCAGCCTACTTAAAGGCAGCCATGTCATGCCAAAGGGAGGGCCACACTCCTGCAAGAGGCCTGCTCTGACCCTGGGTCATTTGCCCATGCTGTCCTGCCCCTTTGGGGGATTCCTAGCTAGGGTGCACGTGCATGACTCTCCTCCCAATGCGCTCCTGGTTTCTCTAAGGGCCCTGGTCACGTGCTCTCTAGTAATTTGGAAGCCTGGACCCTATTGCTACCTTCCAAATTCCCTAGCCCCATTTGCTCCCAGTAAATTTAAACAACTGCATGAGTGGGTCTAAACTCCCCTTTGTGCTATAATTAGGCTGGAACAAGGCTCACCCCAGGACAGAAATACTGTATGGGGCGGGGTGGGTTATAGACTGCTGTTGGTCCCACAGTGGGGAAGTAGTGACCTTTTGAATAGGAGGATTAACACATTAGCACATAGATTCCTGCTTTTGGGGAGGGGAGGGTTGAATTCTAGGATGAGAGCTTCAGCTTGTTAGGTGAGGGAAAGGGAAAGCGGGAGCAATGCACACTAAATACTTTGTGTGCTCCTGGGGCATCTGGGGGGTAAACATGGGAAGAGTCCGACAGGCACAGTCAGAGGAGCCAGGCAGCTCAAGACCCTCTCAGGCTCAATGCGGTAAATGGCAATGACAGGAATCCTGGAACAAAAAGCATCTCCTGTTGTGTCTTCCTTCTTCCCTGTCTGGCAGTGTTGGGCAGCTGGCATCCTGTGGCAAAGCCCTGAGATCATGGGCACTGAAGTTAGACACACAGGAGTACCTGGAGAGCCAGCTGTGTGACGTTGAGCTGGTGCCTGCAACTCTCAGGACCTCTGTTTCTTCTTCTGTACAGTCTGCCTCCTGAGGTTGTTCAGGGGATTAAATAAGATGGCACAGGAAAGAACCTAGAAACAAATAACACCTAGCAGGCCTTCAACATATGGTAGGTAATGCCTCACCCTCAAATATCCTCTCCATTCTCTGCATTGGTAAGGATTTCATCAGTAAATTCTCATTGAATCTCATCTTTGACTCCATTTCCAGCTATCCCCCAAGCCAGTTGTCCCCTCTTCTTGTGCATTAGTATATGAGGCAGAGTACAATTGGCTATGGCCACACACATCCCCCAGCCAACTCTCCCTTCAGAGGGCTGAGACCTGGAACCTGGCTGGGCCATGTTGGTGATCAGCTGAGCCCTGCCACTCTCACAGGAACTCATTGAGAAGCAGCCATTCAAGTCCTCAAGGGTTATAGGGAAGGTGGTGGTGGCTGAGAGGGGATCCACAGGGCAGCCCCAGCTATTGTACCTGAGCCAGCAAGAGAGGAAGTCAACAAGCAAGGGACCTGGGTGGCAGGTTTATTTTAAAAGACAGAGAAAAGTTAGGACCCTACCAGTTTTAAAGTATTCCCTCTTTTAGAGGAGGAAGAGGAGAGAAACCTTAAACAATACTTTAAAAATCTTAGACAACAGCCGGCCGGGCGCGGTGGCTCACGCCTGTAATCCTAGCACTCTGGGAGGCCGAGGCGGGTGGATAGCTCAAGGTCAGGAGTTCAAGACCAGCCTGAGCAAGAGCGAGACCCCATCTCTACTATAAATAGAAAGAAATTAATTGG
>CAUYRT010042894.1:0-76305 GCA_963574885.1 Lepilemur ruficaudatus | reverse complement strand
CTGTATGCCAGCCCTATGTCTCCACAGCCAACAGTACTGACTGTTCACAACCTGTTATTCAGATGTAGGGATGCAATCTACAGATGCATTGCTGACCAAAGCTTGCTGATCCACATCCCTCTACTTTTTTTTTTTTTTTTTTGAGACAGAGTGTCATTCTGTTGCCCAGGCTACAGTGCCGTGGTGTCAGCCTAGCTCACAGCAACCTCAAACTCTTGGGCTCAAGCAATCCTTCTGCCTCAGCCTCCTGACTAGCTAGGACTACAGGCATGTGCCACCATGCCCAGCTAATTTTTTTTTTCCTATATATTTTTAGTTGGCCAATTAATTTCTTTCTATTTTTAGTAGAGACAGGGGTCTCGCTCTTGCTCAGGCTGGTTTTAAACTCCTGACCTTGAGCTATCCTCCCGCCTTGGCCTCCTAGAGTGCTAGGATTACAGGTGTGAGCCACCGCGCCCGGCCTAATGTGTCTTTTGACATTTAATTTTCACAGCAACTCTGTGTAGTAGATAGTGTTATTATCTCCTTTTTACATAGGTGAGAACTGAAGAACAGGCAGAATGACTTGAGATTCCACAGCTAATAGGAAATGAAGCCAGGATTCAAAACCAGACGGCCTGAAGAGGCGGTGCTCTTTACTTCTCTGCAGAGCGGCCTCTTACTGTTGGTGGTTTTCATAGGTACCTGTGTTCACAGGCAGAACAAGTTCCTTCCTCATGTCATACAGCCTGTGTCCCAGGCAGGAAAGTGAAAGCAAAAGCATCACAAACTCTTTGGCATTCTGGAAAGACAACTTGTCTAATGGGTAGAAAGTCAGAGGATCTAGACTGGACTGGAAAGTTAGACTTTGAGAGCCTCTGACTGTCCCGAGTTCCAGCTCCACAGACCCGAGAGAGATTAGATATGGGGGTTAAAGGGAAAACACATTTCTGCTTAATGAAAATGTTCTCCTAAGATTGTTGTGCGACTTATTTTTTAACATTTAAATTATTTCTAGTTTCTTAAGTGATTTTCAATTATGTGAGATTACCTAAGGATTCTTTATAACCAAAGCTAATTTTTCACAATTAGCATGACAAATAGAAAGTTTATTCATTTTCCTTCTTAATGGATCCTGGCCCTTCCTAATTATCCTCCATTTGGTCTTTGCATTTCATCTTAATTGTAATCTTTTGTTAGTACTTTCTTTAAACTTCATAATAGCCATATGTTCTTTGGGGTTGTTTTGGTTTTGGTTTTGGTTTTGGTTTGGTTGTTTTATTTTGTTTTGTTTTGTTTTGTTTTGTTTTGTTTTGTTTGAGACATGGTCTCACTCTGTTGCCCAAGCAGTGGCATCATCATAGCTCTCAAACTCCTGGGTTCAAGTGATCCTCCCACCTTTGCCTCCCAAGGAGCTGGGACTACAGGCGCGTACCACCACACCCACCTAATTTTTCTATTTTGTGTAGAGATGGGGGTCTCACTGTGTTGCTTGGGCTGGTCGTGAATGTTCTTTGGTTTTTACCATGGTTAGAACAGCATCTCTTAAATTGATGTGTTATTTTATAAAGAAACAGGCTAAGTAAAAAGTCGTTATCTTGGATGGGAATAAGAACCTCAGGTAACCCTAAGTCCAGCTCCCATAGGTGTTGCTTCCTGGTTATTCCGAGCAATCCATTAAGCAATGTCAGGTCAATGGGTATTTTGTGGCTGGATGGTGGTAGAGAGTGACTCTTGCCGGGAGGTGCTGCTAAGCTCCCTGCTACAGGTTGAAGCAGGTTGCAGGAGCAGGAGAGCAGGTGGTTGGAGAGGGGGATAGATCGGCTGCCCCAGGACCAGAAGGGACCTGAGATGACAATGTTGTCCCAGAATATATTCAGATATTTGGCTTTTACTGAGAGGAAAGAAACAGAATTAGCATGAAATCAAGTCATAAACTTTGACGACTGCTCTTTGCTGCATGAGACAGCCTTATGCCGGAGAACTCTTCACTGCCGCTTGCGTCTCATTAAAACATCTGAAGATGTGAGCACTAGTTCTTCTGAACTCTGAGAGCTTCTCTTCTAACCAGTATAGCAAGGGCTTGTTATGGGTACTTTCTTCCAGTAAACCTAGAAAGTATCTCACATTCATCCATAAAACAAACCACAAGGACAACCATGGAGGAACCCAGCTCTGTTTTACAGATGAAAAGTCTAAAGCCATCAGAACTCCACCACCGCTCCAGAGTCTGGGAGAGAACAGCGACAAGGCCAGGGCTGCTGGCTCCCCGCTTGGGATTATATTATATAACTCCTGACTCCTCAAGTCCCTGGAAACTGAGGCCAATTCCCTGGAAGATCATTCTGTTCTCTCCTGTTTTTTCAAGAATACAGCCAGCTTGATCACTGGCTCTGAGGATTGTATGGGAATGTCCCATTTTCTTTCTTCCATGAAATGAATGCCTACCATCGTGATCATTGTTTTATAGGTTGTATTCAAACTTGACTGGACCTCACATTTTTATGTATGTTTAGCTTATATTTTGAAGAACTTTGCCTCGTTTACAATAAGGTAAAATTCTATTTCTAAAAGAGAATTTGAGAGGGCTTACAACAAAGGAAATAAACAGAAATGAATGTAATAGAAAATCAGAATCAAGGAAGGGGGCTGGAAGGAATATGACATAGAGAAGGGTGAGCACAGTTCCTGCGACTAGATATCATGTTTTCTTTTTTTTAAAATTATTTTTATTTTATTTTTTTTCCCACTGGCAAGCATGTAGACCATTAGGCATCATATTTTCTGATTTCAATATCAGAAAGGCGGTAGTCCTGCTTGGAGAAGAAGGAAGAGATTTTATAAGGTTATTTCTTATAACAAACCTCATTAAAAGTTTAAGGATTTTTTTTTAGTGCCTATAAGCAGTTTCTCACGTGAGGCTTGATATTGGGGGCACTGTGTTACAGTGGAAAGCTTTTGCATGTATGGCAAATGAAGAAAGAGATTTTATTTTATTTTATTTTATTTTATTTTATTTTATTTTATCTTATCTTATCTTATCTATCTGTCTCTATTTAGAGACAGGGTCTCTCTCACCCTGGCTAGGCTGTGGTAGCGTCATCATAGCTCACTGCAACCTCAAACTTCTTGGCTTAAGCAATCCTCTTGCTTCAGCCTCCCAAAGCAGCTGGTCCTACAGGCATACTCCACCACACCCAGCTAATTTTTCTGTTTCTTGTAGAGACGAGGTCTTGTTCTTGCTCTGGCTGATCTCGAACTCCTGACCTCAAGCAATCTTCATGCCTCAGTCTCCCAAAGTGCTAGGATTACAGGTGAGAGCCACTGTTCCTGGCCTAAGAACAAAGTTCTTGTATTTCTTACAAGAACTTTGGTAAAAATAGAGGCACGTTATTAAAACACCTTTGAGGAAGACTAGTGTACTAGAGAGTGCAAGCTAGATGGTCTATGTAGAAAACTCGGCCATAGCCTGGTTTGATTCAAAGATAAAGCCTAGAACATCTCCTGAGTGAGTGGATAGCCTGTCACTCTGGCTGCTTCTGACCCGTTTCCCTTCTCTTCACTAAGTGCGTAATCAAAGCCACACAGCACCCACTCTGAAGTGGGAGGCTTCAACAAGGTCCGAAGCACGGGTACTCACCACTGCTGGGGGCAAGACCACAGCTTTTGGAAAGCAAATAGGTAGGTGGCAGAATTGATATATTTTACATATAAGGAAACCTAGACAACAATGCACAGCCATTTTCGTGTATTTGGAGGGGCCATATGCAGTTCCTGCAGTCAATAGTGACACTTTCCCATGGAAGCAGCTTTGGGTGACTCCAGCCTCTGGGCCTGGGGCCCTGGAGCTCTGAGCAGAAGTGGTTTGATGCGGTAATAGTCCACCATAGTCACCCTCTTCAGCTATGAAAATCCTCAAAAATGCTCCATTTTTGAGTAGGATAAGTAGGTTGCACCCTCTCTGCATCTGTCTGCATGTGCTCATCATGCTTTGTATTCACTGTTCTCATATCGCCTAGGAAATTGAGAGGCAGAAACATGGGCCAGCCCAGTGACTGTACAAAGCCTGATCAGGAAGCTGCTGAGGCAAAGGGGCTCCTGTTTTTCTAAAGAAGCTCCTCTCTGCTGGGCTCACCTAGTAATGAAGGCAGAAGGTTGTGTGGGATGCAGCAAGCAGTGAAGAAACGTGACCCGTGGGCATGACCCGCGGGCATGAGAGCTGCACCCGGCCCGTCTCTCCTGGGACTGGCTCCTTCCTAATGACCAGCTTTCCCTGAGGGTCGACCAGAGCTCTGGAGACAGACTTTCTTCTCAGCAAGTGAAACCTCAGCATTGAAGAATCCTTGTCCTGTCCTTTTTAACCTTAATGAGAATAGAACAAGCCTTTGGAACAAGGTGCAGCAGAGTCAGGAGAAGTGGCCTTAAGTGAAAACACAGCCGCGGGGTTTACAGACGGCACTGCAGGGAGGCGTCATCCAGTGGGAGCGGCCAGCCTCGCTCTAGACTTTCCAACACTAATGAATCGGGAACTCCATGCTGAACGAGATTTAGTTAGATGGGTCCCCTTGCCAGCAGATGGATGTATTTTTCTTGAAAGACCAAGGTGCCAGAAATCTCCACGATTACGTTACTGGAGCAAGGTTCTTTTTTGTGGTTTGTGAAGTTGAGCGTCAGGACTGCAGGATTCTCTTGCTCTTTCTCACTCTTATTTTTTCCAGGTCAGAACCAGAGCTTGGGGTGGGGAGGCAAATCCTGCTGAATGAGCAAGTTCTTTCTTAAAAAGCTCTCTCCAAGTCCAAAAAGACTTCAGTGGACTTAGGAGAAAGAAATTTAATACATTGCCATAGAACCGTTGTTAACCAAGTTAAAGCAAAGGCCACAGCATCTTTGTCTTATAAAAGAAAGCAAAGAGGAGATGGAAAAAAAGAAATGATGCTTAGGAAATCCAAACCAAACAGTGAAGACTAAAGAAGAAAAACTCAAGATCACCTCTGAGAATGTGAAGATTTCCTTCTAATCAGATTTTTAAATTACAAAACCAAGGCTCTAAGTAGAAGTAACTTTTCTGTTCTTTTTAAGTATACCGTAAATGACATACCTGAAATGTGTGACCTGTGATAGGATTGCCACTTTCGGCTTAAGGAAGAGTTGGACACTCTGCAAGACCCCGTGGACTGTGAGGGGAAGAGTCAACCGTGGAGGCGCTGGAGGCTTCCCAGGCTGGTCCTTGACCAGCGTTTGAACCTTAATCGTAATAACTAGCAGATTGAAGCAAACTCACAGGCCTCCCGGAGAACCTGTGTTGGTTTGACCTGGAGCAATCCTGGCCAACGAATTAACACTCTGCTTTCACCAGTGACCTCTCTCATTGCACCCCTGTGAGAGGCGTGCTGAGCCGGGCTCCCAGGTCCCCTGCTTGGTAATGGAGCAGTCTGCAGAAAAGGCTGGACTGCTCTGCCCTGCTGGGGCTGCGGGTACCTTCCAGGAGATAAGCAGAGAGAGACCCAGTTGCCCATGAGAGGTCGTCATCTTAGAGCTATTGTGGATAAAACCAGATATTCCTGGACTTTTTAATGCACTTTTTGCTCTTCCGAGGTCAGGCTAGGACTTTTCAAAAGCACCAGGAGCTCTGAGTTGGTGTCTTCCTTAACTGATGGAGTTTAGGGGCTAGTGGCCTGTGCCTACTGTTCTCCAGGTATGGCTGTTTGAGAAAGCTGACTGTGCACCTGAGCTGACTGAAGACTGGCGTAGCCACTAGCCAGGAGATGACCTGGCACACTTGCTTAGCCACCTTTTCCTGTCCCATCTCATCACTCTTTTTTGGTTATTCTTATGAATGTAATCTGACCTACTGGGTTTACTGGGCTGGTATCCAAAGCAAGGTCACATGTCTTTTACTGGTACATTAAATGACTCCCATCCCCCTCCTCCACCTCCTACTTAACCTGGGACATTCTTTCTTCCCCTAAGGTATCCCTGAAGTGTCCTCCCCAAGCAGCAGTATCTGAGAACCCTGAGAAAGACTTGCATAGTCCTCAGGCACTCATTCTTATTGCTCACCTGTTGCCACCTTCTGGGAGGATGGCCCTGCTGTCTCCCTTGCCATCCCACCCAAACAGCCCAGAGGGGCTGCAGGAGGGCCTCTTACAGGCCTAACAGCCCCAACAGGACCTATACCCCATGTTACCACAGTCTGGGGGGAGATTCTCCTCTCCCTAGAATCCTAGCCCTTCAACTCACCCTGGCCCCTAGAGCTCACCCACACAATTCCCTGGGGCAGAAGGGGTCCCAGCAGAAGTCTCAGGCTCTGGCTTCCACAGCCTGCCCTGCTGTGTGATCACAGCCCGAGCCCCTGAAAGTACAAGGCTTTTTCATTTTCTGCCCAAGGGAGACCGGCCTGTCCTTTGTCGAGATGAAAGCCATTCCTCTAACTGGATGCATCTAAAGGCCTCCGTCCTCTGCTGGTGGAGGCTGACAGAGCAGCCGTGTTACCGCCTCTTGGGCCTTTCGCTTCCTTCTCTCTTCACCCACTACCAGGAATGTCGTGTGTAGTTGGGACTGTCCTCCTGGGGAAGCCCATTCCCAGGGGTAGGGCTGGGTAGTGGTGGGCTCTTCTGTTTGCTGTGGCAGTTGCCTTTGGAAGGAGAAAGACCTTGTAAAGTCTCAGGACGGCTGCCATTCTTGCATGCTGACTTCCCAAGCTCAGCCACCGCGTGTGTGGGTCCCCGCAGGCCTTGACTAGAGCCAGTGCGCTGGCTCTGCCTCTTTCCTTGCTGTGCCTAGTAGGTAGGAAGTATCCAGTAGCTATTGTTGAGGGAAGGACCTTGTACTTCTTCTGGGGCATTGACAAGGTGGGAATACCTGAACACCGAGAGCATTTGAGCTACTATGTGTTGTCTGATGGCACAGTTACTGAGGGGGCAGATGTGAGGCCGAATTTCCTCACTGAAGGCAAAGGAGGAGTAAAAAATGAAGGGATGAAATTGGTCACCTGCTGTGGACAGTGATAAGGGCACTGAGCGCCCAGGATACCTGGTGAAGTTACCACCTAGAGCAAGGCCCTGCCTCCAGCATGCCAGAGAAGGGAAAGATGACAGCCACTTCCACAGAGGATGGACGGGCCAGAAGGGCTCTCCTGGAAGCAGGCGCAGCGTGAGGAAGGGCACAGAGGTCTGAGAGAGCGTGGTCTGGTCCAAACTCCTGCCCGGGGGAGTGCACGGAGCTCTGCTGGGGTGAAGGAGGGATGCGGCCCTTCCCTGTCCTTTAAGACTCCTGCTGTTTACCCTGTGGGCCTCCCTGCCTGGCACCCCCCTCAGCACTTGCCCACCTCTTCCATTCCTCCGTTACAGTCCACACGTGAGCAGCCACCCTCCAGAGAGCCTGGGCTGTGTTTAATTCACTTTTATGTCTCCAACATAAAAGGTATTTAAAGAGGGGATTGTCATCAGGTTTGTGTTTTAGAAAGATAACTCGGCTGTGGAGAGCGGATTAGGAGAGCAGAGCCAAGGGAGTGGGAAGACCTGTAACAGGTCAGTGTCCTCGTGAGAAACAATGAGCACAAATGGCAAAGGGTAGCAGAGGTCCAGAAGGCGGCAGTGACCAGGACGGCCCCGTCAAGGCCCTGGCACTGCTCTTCTAACAGTCTATTGATTCTGCTTCCTCTGTGAGTGGACTTTGTCCTCAGGCTGCTGGCTAGCTGGTTGCAGCAGTTCTGGCCCTTGCCCAGAGCACTTAGCAAGCATCCTCACATATCTCACTGGCCTTGGTTGGGTCACACGTCCATTCCCGAACCATTTCCTGGGGCTAAGAAATGCCGTGCACTAGGGTTTCTGATCCGTCACTGAAAGGCATATGGGATGACCTCAGAACTGTCAGGTCCAGCCCTGGAGCCGGAGATTGGGTCTGCTTTCTGCTGGGGCCCCTGGATGGGGGAGGGGTGGGGGTGTGAATAGCCAAAGAAAACTAGGGTATCATTAGGAAGGAGGAAATGCCTGCAAGGTATGCATCCATGTCTGCTGTGGGGGCCGCCTGGACTCCTTCTTTCATGTCTTGAACCTGGCACATGGTAGGCACCCACACGCACTCCTGCACACCTATGGGGACTACTTTGTGGATCACTTTATCTGAGAAACAGCATATCATCATCCTGGATGAATTTCAAACCTCTCATGGAGGCTCCCCCCACCCCCACCTTCAACTCTCCATTCCTTGGATTTTGTGGTTGGCCATCTCCAAGACCAGGCACACAGCCTGCTCTCTGACCACAACCTCCAGTCCCTGCAACTCCCGGACCCAGTGACGCCCGCAACTCCTCTCCTTGACCTCACAGACACCTAGGAGGCCGGGCCAATCCAGTGCTTAGTGACTTGGACCACACTTCAGTTCTGCCACTTACGTGTTAATTTGGGCCAAATATTTAAACTCCTCTGTAACTTGCACACTGGATTTTCATCCCTCTTCATCTCAGAGACCTGACTCTTCAGTTATCTCTGTCATCTGCAGATATACTCCCTTCAATCCCACATCCTGTTTCCCTTCCCATTCTATTTCATTAATCTCAACTCTTCCCCACTGCTATCTGATTGGCTAAAAGAGTTGTATATACTCATGATCCCCATTTCCTTGCTTTCTACTCATTTTTCAACCTGTCACACCCTGATCTCTGCTCCTACTGCTCCCCTCAAGAGGCTTTTCTGCTAAATCCAATGGATTTCTTGTTTGAGATACTACTCTCTCTTACTTGACCTCTTGATCTCTTGGAGATACTACTCTCTCTTACTTGACCTCTTAATGCTGCTAACTGCTCTCTCCCTAAGGCAGGCTCTCCCCTTGGCTCCTGTGATGTAGTAACTCAATACTCCATGGCCACTCCTTCTCATTTCCATTACCCAGCTCTTAAATCTAGGTGTCTCAAAGGATTCTATCCACCACTCTCTTTCTATTCTACTCAGTCTCTCTGGACAATTTCAGCCACTCTAGTAGTTTCAGTTCCATCTTACTTACCACCTGAAGTCTCCCAAATTTGTGCTTCCAGATGACAGTCTTGCTTATAAATGCTGCAGATGCACATACAGCAGCCTACTGCTCATCTCTGCTAGATGCCTCGAGGTACCCTCAAATCAGCAATCCCAAACTGGACTCAAACTCTTCTCCCAGACCTGCTGTTCCTCCTTGTCAGGGTGAATAGCAGTACCACCTACTCTGCAGCCCAAGGCACAGAGTCTTGAATATTGTTTTTGACACGGGTAAGGTGGAAAGAGTATGAATTTGGGTTCAAATTCTAGTTCTAATCTAATGTGGTTTGGACAATTTACTTAACCTTTCTCAGCCTCAAGTTCCTCATCTATAAAAAGGAAATAGTAATGCCTAATTCAGATGGTGGTTATCACGCTAAAGGACAGAGTTGGCTTGGTAGGCAGTCAGTAAACATGAGTGCCCTCTGTCCCAGGCCTCCCCCCGCCCTGCACCGTCACCACCTCCACGGACTTGCCTTTTTGTCAAATTGGTGTGTACATAGTTTCCTGACTTTGAGAACTGGAATTAAATTTCCCGCAATTCCTTCATGACTGAGGATTCCAGCTTCTATCTCATCACTTGTTTTTCACCTGGTCATGGGAGATCTGGAGTTGAGTGGGGGCTGGGAGGTAGAGTCCAAATGTCACTGTCACATGGCTAGCTGTGTGTGGACTTCCGTATCTCATCAGTCTTGTCTCTCAGCTGTCTCCCAGCACTCCCCTCCCCACTGCTCTGCCCTAAGCCAGATCCTCATGGTCTCATCAGGCCCCCGGGCAGCCTCCTGCCAGGCCTTCTCCAGGCTCTCCCACCTCTCAGCCCATTCTCTACCTGACTGTCAGAGTGGGTCTGTCTTCTGCCCTGAAACCCGCTGTGGCCTCTTCTTTCTGCCAAAATGACGTCCACACACTCCCACGTGCAGCCTGCCTTGCCAGCTCAGCTCCCTTGCGTTCCCCTGCCAGCCCGGTGGCTCCGTCCTCTCTGACCCAGGCCCCCTTTCAGAAGGGAGCAGGAAGTATACTTGGGTTCTGGCTAAGAAGCTGACTGCTACACTTGTTGGGTCTAGTGGCTGCTAAGACAGGCCAGCAACACTCCACAAAGACCAGCTGTATTGAAAACAGGGACCAAAAGACGCAGGAAACGCAGGGGACTTAGAATTCTGTAAGGAAGTGTGAATCACCGGCCATAAAATAAGGGGAAAAACACATTAATGTTTTATGCAGTATCAAAGTAATGTATGCTTATTGTGAACAATTTGGAAAATGCAGAGAAAGTAAAACAGTGACCTGGAGCCTCTCACCTAGTGATAACCAACCATTGTAGCCGTTTCCATAGCTTTCCTTCCAGTCTTCCTTCTGTGCAGTCTCTGTTCTTTTGTAAATAGCTTTCATGGTATACTGTATAATCAAGTATGTATCCTGCTTTATCTCATCTACCCCACATATTTTCTTGGGTTAGTAAAAATTCTTGATAAACAATGTAACGGCCGCCTGCTGTTCCATGTGTGACTGTGGGGTGGTTTGTTTAACCTTCTGCTATTGCTGGACTTCTAGAGTCTTTCCAATAAATAACACTGAGGGCAACCGTTCTGCAAATAAAACTTTTCCTCCTACATTTCTGATAGTTCTTCTAAGCTATAAATCCATAACTGTAATCACTGAGTCAAAGAATAGGAATATTTCTAAGCAATGCAGACTCTTAAAATGGACAGAGTGAATATAGCTCTGACCTCAGCTGCAAAGAGAAAGGTAAAGAGGAAAGGGTAGTAATTCATAGATTTTTTTAAAATTATTTTTTGTTTTATTGAAGGAGAGGGCTGAGAAGATCCGAGCAGTGCTCTGTAGGGAAAATGTGCCTTTGACTTGAAGTTCCTGGCTTCGTGATGGTAAAGAAGGGCTTGTTTCTGTTTTTATATTTTCATCTGGGTCAGTAAGAGGACAAACCATTCCTATGAGGTCCTTTCCCACTAAGGAAGAGAAAAATCTTCCAGCATCTAATGATGCAGATCGTTAGCTATGTTAACAGCCTTGCAGTTCAAAAAAATTTATAATAATGTATCCTCCTAATGTGCAGTTAATTTTAGTTAAAATTTCCCTGGCGATTTAAAAACCCAGTGAATTTATAAATATAGTAATTGGCTCTGCATTTGGAAATGTTAAAGCTGCCGTAACCAACTCAGCTCTAGCAAGACACACTGAACCTCTCTGAGCTCTGTAGGAGTTCTGCACTCACCTTAACATTGCCCTCCGGAGTCCAGGAAGAAACCAAGACTATACCAGAGTTCCTGTGCCTGATCTTCTGTAATTGAAGAAAGTTAAGGAGAATCTCAGAGTTAACATGTCCAGTATCAAACTTCTGACTGCCTACCTGTCCCCAAATTCAGTCACCTGCCTGGTTGTTCAAATCAAAAGCTTGAACTGTCCTTGATTTCTTCCTTTCTGTCCTTGCCACTGCCAGCATCAAATCCATCAGCATATCCTGTTGATTCTACTTCTAAAAACTTCCAAAATATATTTCAAATTGTCCATGTCCCTCCAGCTTGCCTGCCCGCCCTCCCTCCTGTTCCAGTCCTGTGGCCACTGCCTGACTCCTTAATGGCTGCCTCCTGCGGGCTCCTACTTCTGTTCTCTGCCCCAAGGTCTGCTGTGGTCTACACTGTAGCCAGAGGGATCTTGCTGAAACAGGACTCCGGTTGCCTCATCCACTCCTTCCTTTTCTTTCCTTTGCTTTTAAAGCCAAAAATTCCAATGTGGCCAAGAAGACACTTCGTCTTCTGCCCCACCTTCCTCCCCAGTGTCACACCTACCATGTCCCTGGACCTGTCAGGCTCCAGCTTTACCTGCCATCCTTCAGTTCCCACAGCTCCCGCCCTAGGACCTCTGTATGTGTTGTGCTGTCTGCGGAGGAGAACCTTCTCTGCTCCCCCTCCCTCCTCCCCACACTCTAGGCAACCGTCTCCTCCTGAGTCAGGGAAGCCTTCCCTCATCCCTCTTCTGTCTAGGTCAAGTTATTTACTTTCATAGAACCTTATGGATTTTTTTCTTGCTCCAGTGAACCTATTCTAATTGGAGCTTTACCCACATATACATATTCACTGGTGTGGTCATTTGATTGCTGCCGTCCCCACTAGACTCTCAGCCCTGTGAAGGAGGCCCCTCTCTGCTGCTGTCCCTGTTCTTTCCCCCCAGCTAGCTCAGGTATAGCCCAAAGTAGGCACTTAATAAATACACTGTTTGCATGCTGAATGAACAAGTAGAGTCCTGGGAACGATCCTCTGATGACAGAGTCCCTGTACGGTGTGGGCTCTTCCCAGCGGGCAGGCTCAGGTTTTCCAAACACATTGGCTGGAAGGAGTGTGACTTTCCTTGATTTTTTTTTCATTTCAGCTGTCAGAATGAGTAGAGCATGCTGCCTAAAACTTGTCTTTCTCTTCTCTCTTCATTCAGCTAAAGCTTGCTTTTACTCTGGACCATGAGACTGGATTGCCTCAAGGATGTCATATCTATGAGTACCGCGACAGTAACAAGTAAGCCACCCAGTGGGAAAGAGTATCACCTCACATGTTGTGCAGCAGTGGCACCTAGGGGCTTTCTGACACTGGGCTTCTCTCACTAAGGGGTTGTCAGGACGGGAATCACACTTTTTGCAACTGAACTAGAAAATAGCTGGCACAAAAATAATTCTTCCATTAGAGTTTCTTTGCCCCCACGTATGCTTGGAGCACTTGCGCAGACGTTACGATGTGCTAGGAGTATATTCCACAGCAGCCCTTCCTTTCCAGGCCCCAGCTGCCCTCTAGGCCCAGCCCCCTGGATCTCCAGTCATGTGCTTGCTCATTTGATTGTGTGACTTTGACTTTTGCCACAGTTCTGTAATCACTGTCTGACTATACTTATGTTTCTAGGTTTTGTCATGATTGCCTACATTGTGAATTTTATAGTTGGGAGATTTCTGGGTACTTACACAGATTTAAATTGACAGCCTTAGCCAGACACAGTATCAGACTGTCCCGGCTACTCAGGAGGCTGAAGTGGGAGGATCACTGGAACCCAGGACTTTGAATCCAGCCTGGGCAACATAGTGAGACCCCGTCTCTGAAAAAAAAAATTTGGTGGCCTTGTTGTAAAGGTGACACCAGGCATAATTTTATAGCCCCTCCTTTCTCCATCAACACTGCCTCCTTCACTATGTATTTTTGTTTGTGAGACAGTGAAAATAGTGGTAAATGAGGCACAGGAAATGTGCCCTGATGGTGACGATGACAATAATGATAATGATGGCCACTACCATAGAGCACCTGCTGTATGTTAGGCAGAGTACTGGGGACTTCACATTTGCTAATCCAGTTTAATCCTCATAACATCCCAAGGTGTGTTCTTTTATTATTGTTGCATTTGCAGGAGCTGAGGCCTAGGGAACTCGCTCAGGGTAACTTGCCACAGCTGTGCGAAGCAGTCAACATTATCACATGTAGTCTGGGGAAAGAATAGATGGAAGACAATTGTCCCAAGTCGCTATTCTTAGAAACCCCAGTCAGTAACAAGAGCAATCTTAACCTGGACTTGGGACAATGTATTCTGACCTCCTTGTTTAAATGTCCAAGCTACTTAATTTTATCCAGTGGAAGGAAACAAATAGGCACATGCCAGTAGAACTGTATGTTACCTTCCAGAATAGAAACTGATGTCTTCCTCAAGAACTCTTGCTCTGTTATAGGTAGAAGATAGGTTACTGGGTGCCCTCATGACCAAATCTCCATTCAGATTATGTTCAACACATTATTAATATTCTATGTAACTTATCTTTAAGAGGATGCTGTAGTAAGCTGTTGTGTACCCCTAATTCCCAGCAAATTAATCATAGGAAAGATTAACCAAGTGTCACACTAATTCTGGCCTCTCTGCTCTTTGGATAAAAGGTTGCAGAGTTTTTGTTCAGTGGGGGAAGGACACTGGCTGTCCATCCTTTAAGTTCATGTCTTAGCCATGCAGATGTCCAATGCCAACAACTTAAGTTGTCTTTGAATGTGAAAGGAGAAAATAATCTAGCTCTGTGTCTTGGTCTGTCTGTAGCTCCTAGCATATAATCAGAGCAAGCAATGTAAGAAGAGAATTTTGGGGTTGTAAATATAGCTAAGCTTTGGCTCCCAAAGCTCTGTCAAGGAAAGCATTTGTGTAGGAAATCAGAAAGCAGCCATGATCTAGAAAAGTATGGCAATGAAATGCCTCAATGACCCCTCTCCCTGACTCTCTCTTTTTTGTCTTAGAGTCAGACTTGGGGTTCTTTCTCAATCCTTAGACAACTTTACTAACCTCTCTGAGCCTCAAGTTCAAAATAAGCTTCATTTGTTCAAAACAATGAGACTAATAGTACCTCTCTGGCAGGGTAGTAGTGGGGCTCTCTGGCAGGGGTGTCGTGTGAAAGTGCATCACCACCGGCCGGGTAAAGAGAGGGCTTACGGGAAGTGCTGGTTGCCTCTCCTCTCCCTTTCCTGGTGCCAGCAGGGCTGCAGCTCACAGTGTGTTGATTAGCGAAGAGGCTGGTGCGCATGCCCCTGACAGCCGTCAGTTGCATGGGGTGCTCTCTGTTCAAAGGCAGACTCCTCTCCCCACTTGTGAATTCTGAAGTGAAGCATGGAAGACCCCATGAGCCTGACCATGACTTCTCTTCCCAGGCTCTGCTCTGTGTTCCTCTGTTCCCTTTTAGGGCCACTTCCTCTAGAATGCCTGAGTCCAAGTATTGGTATACTAGGGGCATTTAGGAAATGAGGATATTCAGCCCAAGCCCTAAGGAGCCCATGTTGTCTCAGGCCAAGTAATGTGAAGGCAACAGCAGCAGGGAGATGAGATTCTACATGTGAAAGAAACTGGGCTGAATATGAGTTTGGTACAACTAATTATTGAAAAGGCTACTCGTCTCTTCAGGGTATCCCCTGCAGTATAATTTGTAATCATTTTAGTATTCATCTCTGTTTGCCAGATTCACTGTGTCAACACAAAAAATTCTTTTGAGTAAGTGCTAAGGCTCTTGGACAGTTCTCCCAAATGGTCTTTCCTTTTAAATGAAATGGGCTGGAAAATGGGTACTCTGCTTTTGTATTCCCTGCTCTCTCTGATCAGCTTCCTTCCTTAGAACATCCTGGTAGCCCTGATCCTTGGCTCTATGTCATCCTGTTGTCCTTCTACATAAAGGGGCTAATCTCTGCCTCTGGGCTCCAGGGAGGACAGGCCCTGGGACTCATCCATCTCTGATGGGACTTGGACCTTGTCTCTTCTTGGGCTAGAAACACAACTCTCGGGTAAACATTCTGAAAGCCCTGAGGTCATTAGAAAGAGAGAAACCGTCCTATTGTGCCTTGGATTAGATTAGTAAATCTCTCTACCCCTAATTATTCTGTCAGCCTCCCCAAAGCTGTTCAAACCTGCATCTAAGAGGTGTGAGACCTCACTGCCCCCTACCCACACCAGAAACCACCCATCACCACCCGTGGACCCAAGGACCACCTTCTTTTTTTCTCTGTTGCAGAAAACTTTGCCTACCCTTAATATTAAATCCAATAAATCAAGGACTAATTGAGAGTCATTTTTCTCAAATTGATGTTTGGCGATCTCTTCATGGGGCAAGGAGCAAGGCCTAAAAGAGTGAATAAGGGGTTTATGAGAATTCAGTTAAACATTTTTTAAGTCCCTGCTCTATACAGTGTATTGTGCTAGACCCTAGGGGGGAAGAGAAATTAGACCCGGTCGGTCCATGCCCTCGAGGGGTTTGTATAAGTAGCAAAATACACTGCAGCACCTCTGGGGTATGTGCTGTGGAGGCCACGATGAGGACAGTGACTGCTTCTGACTGGAGCGACTGTGTGGATGCTGGTGACCTTCACAGACGAAGGACTTTGTCCAGAAGGCCGCCTTCTCTCCATCTCCACGCCACCCTCCTCCTCACTGCCAGAACCGCGGCAAACTGTTCTCTCCGCCGTCAGCTGGCTGACCTCCGGTCTCTCCTCTCTGCAGCCTCAGTGGGCTTTTGTATTAATATGTCCTTTCATTCTGGCTGCTTTTGAGACCTTATTCTTGTCTTTAGTGTTCTACAATTTTACTACATTATATCTGAGTGCTTTCATTTTTATTTTATAATGTTTAGGACCGAGTTCTTATTTAGAAATTCTTATCTGTTATCTCCTTGATTCTTTCCTTGTGGAACTCCTGTTAGAAACCCACCATCTTATTTCATCTTTCCTCTCTTTTTTCCATCTCTTCACTGCCGGTGCTGCATTCTAGGAAACTTCCTCAGAAGTGTCTAAGTTTAATCTGCTTGTAGCAGTTTGTGATGTGCTGTTTAATATCCCTTCCCAATATGAATGTTGAGTTTTTATGTATAATTTTCAGAAGTTCTGTTTGGTGCTTATGAAAGTCAGCCTGTTATTTTTTATTTGTATTTTTTAGTGTCCTAGTCTTTTATTATGATATCTACTCTTTTTATTCTAATTATTTTTATTACATTTATTTTATAACCTCTTTCAAGTTGTTCAGTGAGTTTTAGTTCTAATTCTGAGAATGCCAATTCTCCCATTTCTTGTGTCTATGGACTCACCTCTATGTGGTTCATTCCTCATGTGGTTTGTTATTTTTTATCATAAGGTAGTTAAGCAGGGGTCTTCACTGTGGGAGTTCTATATACCATGGGTTGTGGATATATTCTTTCATTGCTTTTGCATTTGTTCTGCCAGGACCCTACCCTGGGAGTTTCCTAGGTCCTGCTAGTTTGGATGTTAACAACTTGTCTTAGGAGTCCAGCGCCTGGGCAGTGTGCATTCCGACTCCACACCCACATGCAACGTGGGCTTGGGATCTCCACTTCTTGCAGGAGATGCCTATGCTCTGTGCCATTACAGACATTTCTCTGAGCTATAAGAAAGGTCTTCCTGGTTCCTTGTTCAAAGACCAACAGCCTCCTTGGAGCCTGGCTTTATGTGACGGTGGGGAGGGTCTCAGTTCCAGTTCCTTAGCCAGGTCTTCTGCCTCCCATGGGCATTAAAATCTCAGCTCCTGTAATTATATCAAAGTCTGATATTCCCAATCCCTAGTTGCCATGGTAAAGACTACAGCTCTGACTTAATTTCCTTTTCATTTCAAGCATCTGGGAATTTTACCACATTTTTTTGAGCTCAATTATATATTTAAATTATCCTTTTGGTATATTTTATCCATCATGTCTCTGTGTTTGTTTTGGGAAAGAGATTCATATCAGTTTAGTCTACCATATTGTCAAAACCAGAAGTCTGAATCAACTTTTTAAAATGCAAGTCTGATTGTTCACTCATTCAACAAATGTATAGAGAGTTTCCGCTGTGGGCCGGTATAGTACTAGGCCCGGGGGCTACAGAGCTGAGCTAACACTGATGCTGCCATCAGAGGCCTACGGGCTAGCGGGAGGGACTGGCCACCCCTGGCTAGCAGGGTGGCGCTGTGATCCAGCCCCACCTGCCTACCTTACGGAGCCATCCTCTCCTCCTGCCCCAGCACACACACGTGCCTTCCCTAGCCAGAGCACTTGGAGCCTCCTGGGCTCACAGTATGTCTCTGCGTGACCATGCCATTTCCTGGTTCTAAAACACCCCTCTTCCCCACCACCCCCTCTCCACCATCTGAGTAACCCCTACTTCTCCTCTACCACTAAGTGTTACCACTTCTGGGAAGCCATTCCACGTCCCTAACAGGCTTCCCCAGAGCTGGATCAGGTGCACCTTCCCCATGGCCCTGTGCCACACCTGCCTGCTCCCCTGTCAGCATCTCAGTCACGGTTTACATGCTGGCTTCCTCTACTAGGCTGAGTGCTTTTGAGGTCAGGGCCTTGATTTGTTCATTTCGGTACCCTCGTGCCTCATCCAGTACCTGGCAAACAATGCTTGATGGAGGGAGGGCAGGGGCCTAATTTCCTTCTTTAGGAAGGGAGGGAGCCTGGCTACTAGGGGAGTCAAATCTCTTTCCAACTTTGTCTTTTCATTTGTTGTGAGATTAAATCACACATGGTATTGGGGAAAACTGTCTCCTTGGAGAGTTATGAATTTTGGAAAACTGAAACAGAGCAAAGAAGCTGTAAAAATTTGGTTTAACTCTATAAATATAGTAGTAATTATAGTCATTTACATCAACTGCCTACAATTTTTTGCTTGCTAGTGAGGCATAATAATAATTATGAAGAGCAGTAAATGTGTCAGGCTAACTTGTAGAAGCTGACTTTGATTGCAAGGCTATACCTTTGTTCATGACAGCCAGCGTGTGTGATCCATGCAGCGTAATGGTGACAGGAGCTGTGCCTTCTGCATGCCCACCAGCACTGGCTCAGGACAGCCCAGATTACTTTTGGTTCTAAAACCATTCAAGAAGGATGTTATTTTCACAGTTTTACAGATTAAGAGAAAAGCCTGAGAGTCCGAGAGGCTAACCTGCCAAGGTCACGGAGTGTTGAGAGCAGAGGTTGCTTGTGCCCAGCTCGGGCATCTCCAAAGCCGCGCTGTGCCCTGTGCTACCTGCTCCTCTGCACAGCGTGAGGCAAAAGCTCTGTGTGCGAGATTCTGGGTCTTCCAGTGCCTATGGACCCCAGATTGGGTGGGCAGCTTCTAACTTGTCATCAGAATTCTAAACGAGGCCAGTCCTGCTCCATGGCAGGTCACCATCCACTCGATGTGCAGCCTATCCATTTGGAACGTGAAGATGCTGATACATCCTCAGGGTTGTGGGAGAATGGAACGAGGCGACGCATGTGGTGTGCCTGGGTCACCTGTAAAGATTTCACAGTCATTGGGTGTGGTTGCCCTGAGCACTGCCTGAGTGGGACTAGCTTTGGGGTGCCCTCTCCTCTTCCCCGCTGGTACTTGTCTCACCTGGGTCCAGGGAACTGAGGCCAGCAGCTGCTAGCTGATCACTTGTCCCTGTAGACCTCCCCAGAGTCTCTTGATCCTCACAGCCAGCTCCTCTACCTCCATCTTACTCTTGGCCTAGGTCAGTTGGCTAAACTAATAAAATGAAATCTTTCATTATTTTCATGCCTATCTAACTGACTCATTTTGGCCCCTTGAAACATGTAAGATCAAAACTACTAGCCAGCCTCTAGTGGTATGAGAGAGAGCTTCCCTGGCGGGTAATTTCCCTCAGCTAGTGTCTGCCACACTCATAAGCCTGCCCTGAAGGGCAGCAGCACTACGGCCTTCCGGAGGACCGGGCAGCTCTGGGCTGCATGTCCTCTCCCCAGCCCACGGTGCTTGGCAGCTCAGGTCACTGGCCTGCCTGGCATCAGTCAGGGTTTGCATGGGGCTCTAAGACCCTGCAAGCTCACCTGGATTCTTTGCCCCAGCACCTGAGCACATGTTCTTTCTGGAGCTAAGAGCTTCCCAACAAGCCCCCTGCCCACGGGGGATCAGGCTGCTTGGTTGAGCATGTCTCAGAACACACTCTCCAGACATGCAGAACAGACCCAGAGAACCAACCCTAAAATCACCCTGCAGTTCCTTTCTGCCATTCTGTGTTCGTCATGGAGGATGTGATGGGTTAGTTCGGGTCCACTGATAAGTGGACTCCAAGCAGGATTAATGTGTGAGAGACACGTTGGGGGAAAGGCCTGTGAAGGGTGAGGGGAGGACACATGGGTGGGTCCTGCCTGATCCCCATGAAGGAGAGGGTCAAGGGCAGTAGGGCTGGCCTCAGCCTGCAGTGGCCAGAATTGAGTCCTATGAGACTTCCTTATGCCCCTCACTATGCCTATGCCTGGGAGCAGAGGGCCAGGAACTGGTGCCATTTGTCACTTATTCCCCCACAGCAGGAGGTCTAAACTGGAGGAGGGTTTCTCATGGTGGCCCTGGCCTACTCCTTACACTGCACAGATCTATTTCTCCATTCCTGTGGCCTTTCTTAGCGAGGAGGTGCTTAGAAAAGAGAAGTTGGCTGGCCACAGTGGCTCACGCCTATAATCCTAGCACTTCGGGAGGCTGAGGTGGGAGGATTGTTTGAGGCAAGGAGTTCGAGACCAGCCTGAGCAACGCAGCAAGACCCCATCTCTACAAAAAAAAAAAAAATTAGCCAGGTGTGGTGGCACACACTTGTAGTCCCAGCTACTCAGGAGGCTGAGGTAGGAGGATCCCTTGTCACTTGAACCTAAGAGCTTGAAGTTACAGTGTGCTATGACCACACCACTGCACTCCAGCTCAGGCGACAGAGCAAGACCCTATCTCAAAAAAGAAAGAGAGAGAGAAGGATGGGTGGGGAGAGAGAGAGGGAAGGAAGGGGGAAGGGTGAGAAGAGGGGAGGGAGGGAGGGAGGAAGGGAGAGGAGAAAAGAAAGAGAAGAAAAGAGCAGTTAGTGGAACAGACTACCGCCTCTGTTGCTGTGTTGGGAGTCGCAGCCCCAACTGGTCCTCATCCTCCCCGTCCTCCACTACCCATCCTAAGTTCTTCCCGCCCTCAAGTAGAATGGCAGCAGGTCTCTGCAGCCCATTAGTGGTATAACCCGAAACTTTATTGCCGAGGTTTCTGTGCCCTGGGCTCTCATACTCTGCCAGCCAGGGTTGGCACACTTGTCTGTGTCTGTTCATGGTTACAGCGGGGCAGGGAGTGCCCAGAGGTCCCTGGGTTCCACACACTTCCCTCCGGGACCCTCCACTGATCAGTTACCCACCCCTCACTCATGACTCCTCCTCCACTCGTCTGCTGGTCTCTGGGCTCACGGAGTCCAAAGAATCCTGGCAGCAGTCATCACTGGTAGTTCAGAGGGACCCTGGCTGTGTCACTCCAGCCTCTGCCCCCTCAAGCTCCATCATCCTCATGGGTGTCAGCGCACCTAGCTCTGTGACACCCTCTCCCGCTTTCCTCTCTGGCCTGCAGAGGAAAGCCACCACTGAACTCCTTGCCATGCTGGCGTACCTCTTACCAGCATGTTTCTTCTGACCTTGGTAAAGGGGAGTCCTGGGCCCGCCACCCCAAGAACATAGGCGTCTCTCTGCTGGGTTTCCTGGATTCACGTAATACATTCATTCCATGACCCCTCTCAAAGCCTCTTCAGCCCCTTCTCTGCCGGCTGCCAGGGCAATGCGGGCTCAACCTTCTCTCCGCCCTGGACATCACTTTCTCCACTAAGGCCCACCCCAGCAGTGAGTCTGCCCATCCCCTAGAATCTTTGCCAGGTTGTTAAATCCTACATTCCAAGAAAACACTCCTGAATCAATGACTTCGTGCTCACCCAGTCTTATTTCCTGGCCTCTTGGTCAAGCCCCTCAAATCTTGCCCACTAATTCTACTCACTCTTTTGGTGTATAATCTTTTTCCTTTCTTGTCAGGCCCAGCACATCGCCATCTGGACGGGAGTGGCATTTAACCCTAGTTATGGGCTGGGCAGCCCAGAAAGGAGGTGGGGATGCCCTTGAGGGGGCTAGACCTCTGCGTGTCTTCCAGCATGGGGGCATTGCTTGCCTCGCTAGGGAAGGATAGGCCAAAGAGGCCCTCTGCTGTCACACGGGGCCTTTGCTGCTTGTCAGGGGCCCCCAGTTTGCCGGGAGCCTTCTGCAGAGCAACGTTCACTTTAGAGCAGCCAGCCCTGTCCACAGTCCTTGTGCTGGCGAATCTTTGAGTGTTAGGGCTACTGCTTTGTTCCAGGGCCTGTCCATGCCCACGTTCAATTCAGAAGAGCGTCCCCTTTGTCCCCCGGATAGTGAGTGAGGTATTCTCCAAACTCCATCTTTCTGCCTGTCTTCTCAGAACCAATCCAGCCCCTCTCGTGTCAGTTCAGGCCTGCCGAGAAGCAGATGCCGAGAGAGGACTGATGTCAAGAGATGTGTGGAGGAAGACCCCTGTGAAGAGGGAGAGGGGAGAGAGCAGGAGAAGGCAGAGGGAGCTTTTGGATCTTAACACAAGCCTGACCCCTGTGAAGGAGTTGGAGAAGGAAGGAGGGCTTGGAGGGAAAGAGTCTCAGGCTGTGGCCCAGTTTTAAGCAAGATTCCCTGATGGAAGTCCTTGAGCCAAGGCCGAAGTTGCCTGTCGAAGGAACCTGACATCATGCAGGACCTGGCCTGCATCAGGACCCAGAGGTGTGCTCACAGGAAGGGTGGCTTCAGGACAAATGCAGTGGTAGATCAGAGCATCTGCAGCTGGGGCCATTGCCAGTGGCAGGAGATCTAAGTGGTGCCTTTTCCTGGCTGCCACACTTGGGGCGGAGAGAGAGAGAGAACAGGGGGTTCCTGGATCAAGTCCCGCATTTAATTCGTTTCTTCCTCTGCTTGGTCTTTTTCTCTTCCTTCACCCTAAATAAGTAGAGGGAATATTTCCCAGCAGCCCTGACAACTTCAGACCAGCACCAACACTTCCCAGTAATTTGGAAATGACACTTTCTGTCTGCACCTTTAACTGATGCCATTCATTACAGGGGGTAAAAGCCTCCAGGCCTCGCGCAGACACAGCCAGGATAGAATGAAGGCCTTTCTTGTTCCCTGGTGAAACCCCTGTGTAGGAGAAAGAGGAGCTGGAAATCACAAGAGAGGAGGGCTTCGGGGAAGTTGGAGGCAGTGCAGCCAGAGAGGTGCCAGAAGTGACCTCATGGGAGCAAGCCTGCAGCTGCAACCTGCATGTGGGAGTTGGCCACTCTCAGTGCAGGTGTGAGCTCGCTGTGTTCCATCATAGCCACTAGTGTGTGGCATCAGGAGGATGCAGGCACAGCTCCTGTTTCCACTGCTGGACTCGGGGGGTGTTCAGTAAAGGGCATATCGCTCCACTGTTCACCCACTCAGAGGGACGGCCATGGCTCTTTATACCCTTCTCTCCTGCCACCTCACTCCATGTAGCAGCAATCATGATATTTTGGGTGTCAAAATGCAGTGTTTCAGCTGTGCATGGTGGCTCCCACTTGTAATCCTAGCACTTTGGGAGGCTGAGGCAGGAGGATAATGAGGCTAAGAGCTCAAGACCCCATCTCAACAAAAAATTTTTTTAAAAAATTAGGCCAGGTGCAGTGGCTTACGCCTATAATCCTGGCACTCTGGGAGACTGAGGTGGGAGTTCGAGACCAGCCTGTGTAAGAGCAAGACCCCATCTCTATAAAAAACAGAAAAAAATTAGCTGGGCATGGTGGTGCACAACAGTAGTCCCAGCTACTTGGGAAGCTGAGGCAGGAGGATCACTTGAGCCCAGGAGTTTGAGGCTGCAGTGAGCTATGATGCCATTGTACTCTAACCCAGGCAACAGAGCAGGACCCTGTCTCAAAACAAACAAAAAAACTGCACTGTTTCATTTAACCTCAGTTTTCTCTACAAGAAGAGGGTATGAACACTCCCATTTTAGAGAGAGGGAAACTGATGCCCTGAGAGGTACCCTTTCCAAGGTCAAGCTGTACATAAAAGATCAAGTGAGCAGGCTTCTCCTTGGAACATGCCTCAGCCGTGTGATGCCAGCAGGCATGGGACCTCAGAACAGCTACACAAAGTGGTGCTGAGGTGCTCTGGGTGCAAGGGTAGGGAGAGCAGCAAGGCCTGGGGCTGCGCAGTTGCCTGCCGTATTTGCACATTATCTCTGGGGTTACAGTCGCCCACCATCCTGCACATGTACCGGACCCACAGCGGCAAGGAGGAGCTCTTTATCACTGTGTGAAGTCAGGACCCTTTCCCCACCTACTGGAAAACTGGGGGAGGGAGGAGTTATTGCCTCAGCAGTGGTTTCCCCTGCTGTGAGCCATGGTACTCAGCCCTTCACAGAAATCATTAACCCTCCACTCTTGCTGGCTTTCTGAGTCCAGAAATGATCAGAGCAAGGAAATGTGGACAAAAATGGGCAGACCAGCTGCAGCCATATCAGTGCAGACCGCAGGCACGCTGGTCCCTGTCAGCATGTAGTGCAACTTATTCATTCCACTGTTTTCTTCCATAGTGCACATGCTAGAAAATAGACTTTTACAATGAGCTCACTTTCTAAAACTAATTTTGGAATTATTATATACATAGAGGAAAATGTACAAATTGTAAGTAGTCTAAGGGATTATTAGAAAATGAACACACCAGGTCAAGAAATAGAACATTACAGCCCCCAGGAGCCTCCCACTTGCCCCTTGCTGCTCCCAAAAGGATACTGGCGTTGTAACCTCTAACACTATAGATTGATTAGTTTTGCCTGGCTCTGAACTTGATATAAATGTAATCATTCAGTATATTCTTTTTGGTGTCTGACTGTTTTTCTTTCAGCGCTATGTTTGTGATAGTTCTTCTTTGCTGTCGCATATACCTATAGTCCATTCATCAATTATCCAGTCTGCATTAATTCATCAACGTTGAGTTGCTTCCAATTTGGAGTTATAAATAATTCTGCTCATACATGTCTTTTGGTGCACATATGCATGTATTTCTTTTGAGCATTTACCTAGCAGTGAAATTGCTGAATCACATGTAATTCCACCAGCAATGTGTGAGAGTTCGTCTGCTTATTGGCCATTCAGTAGAGTGCCTTTTCTTGCCTATGTTTCTACTGGGCTTTCTGTTTTTCTTCTTGATTTGTAGTCCTCTCTGCTCTGGGTATGAGTCCTTTGTTGATTATACATGTTGCAAATATCTTCTTCCACTCGGCAGTTTGCTTTTTTACTCACTCTGGTGTTGTTTTGATGAAGAGAAGTTCAGTGTTTCCATCTTTTTCTTCATGGTTAAATGATTTTTGTATGCCATTTAAGAAATCTTTGCCTATGTCAAAATCATACAGGTACGTTCCTACATTATCTTCTAGAAGAATCTACTCAGAATTGATTTTTTACTATGGTGCAGCAAGTTCCATTTTCTTCCATATGGATATTTATTGACCCAATGTCACTAGTTGAAAAGACCTTTCCTCCACTTCATAGTAGTACCACCTTTGTCAAAAACAAAGTGCCCATATCTGTGCTGTTCTGTTTCCGTACTCTATTCTGTTTCACTGGTCTAATTATCTATTATTGTGCCAATACCACATTGTCTTAATTTTTGTAGCTTTGCAAAAATCTTGATAAAGCTAGATTTTCTACCTTGCTCTTCTTCTATAAAGAACTCTTAGGCTATTCTTGGCCCTTTCCATTTCCATATAAATTTTAGAATCAGACTGTCAGTTGCCACATACATACACACAAACTTGCTAGAATTTATATTGAGATTGCTTTGAGTCTATCACTCAATTTGGGAAAATTTGACATTTTTATATTACTGAGTCTTCTGTTCCACAAACGTGGTATATCCCTCTATTTAGATCTCCTTTAATTTTTCTCAATAATATTTTATAATTTTCAGTATAGCAGTCTTGTTCATCTTTCATTAGACTTACTCCTAGGTATTTGATTTGTGATATTATCTTAAGTGGTATTTATAAATTTCATTTTCTCTTTGTGGCTGATATAAGGAAATATTAATATAATTTATTTTTATCCTGTGTTCAGTGATGTTGCTAGATTTATTAGATTCAAATAATTTGTAGATTCTTTTTGATTGTCTGTATATCTAAGTCATGTCATCTGCAAATAATGACAGTTTTAATTTTTCCTTTCCAATTCTCATGTCATGTATTTCTTTTTCTTGCCTTATTGCACTGTACAGTTTCATGGAAGTAATGACAACAGGCATCCATGTCTTGTTCCTGATCTCAGAGAGAAGAGTTTTTACCACAAACTCACTTTTAGATTATGAAAATTTTTACTGCCATTCCCTTTAATGTACACCTTATTTGATTTTTCTCCAAGATGAGTTTTTTTCAATTTGGGAACACTCTTGCATTTTCAGTGGTGGTTTGTGGGCTAGGAGCTAGGCAAATGGAATCTGATTTTTATTTAAGAGAAAAGGAGCTAATGTTTATCACAAGACTGCTGCTCCTTATATTTTAACCTCATGAGGGAGGTTTTGCCTTATCCATTTTACAGAGGGGCTCGTGGCTGTAAAGTTGAGCAAGGATTCAAATAGATCTGTCAAACTCCAGAGCCTAGGAGGTTTTTACTCTTCACTGATAATATTGAATGTGTAACCCCCAGGGTCACAGAAATGCCACTTTTGTCACAGATGTCCAAGAGAAGAGTTGCTAAACTACCTCACAGGTACATTTAGCATCTTTTCCTTTCCCCAGTAACCCCCTCCCACAAATCTCTTCATATCCCTGTTGTCTGCCCTGTCCCACCTTTCTCTGATTTCTGTGGCCATGGAAACCAAGAGTGTCAAGCGGAAAGGATCCCTCTGTGCCTGCTTGTGACCCTAAAGGGCTACACCTACAGCTCTGCTCAGCCACCTTGTTGAGCCACCCATGGGCCCAGATGCAGGGCCTCTGCTGCCATCCTGTCTGCTGTTGTCTAGTGGTGGGAGGTGGGGATTGAGGGCTTTCCTCCTGGTCAAGCCACTCAGATTGCAGGGTGGAACCTGTATCTGTAAGCCCTTTGTAGTCTCAGCTGTGCCAGTTTGAGGACGATGAGTCCTGTGCAGATACACAGACTCTTTCTCTGTTGAGACTCAGAGAGAAGAATGAATAGTGCAGAGAAGGTGAAGACTTGAATCAAACAGGCCCTGGCGGCCTCAGGGCCCTGGGGCTGCAAGGAGCTCCGTGGGCCTGGAAATGTTCCCTGTTATTCTCATACCCCTCCTTTTGCAGCCCAAATAACTACCCAAAATGACCCAAGAGATTTCCCTGCAAGACAGAAAATTCTAGGACACCAGAAAGTCTCGAAATTAAATACTTTAAAACTCTCAAAGACCTTATAAAAGAGAGTGAATGTTTTCTTGGTTGATTTAACACAGAGCTACATTATGCAAATACCTCGTTTTCTTTCTTGAGTTAGATTTCCTCTGTGTTACTTGGCCATTCCCTTTACTCATCTTCTTGTGATGACCTGCAGTTCTCTGCACTCTGGGGAGCCTCTGGGGCTGCAACAATCCAGTGTGACTTGGAGCTGTTCAGTCATTTTTCCAGATGCATAGCGCGCGGCGACATGTTCTTACCACTGAGGGTGGTGAGCATTAGCATTTTTGTTTTCCCAGTGTAGATACCTGGCACATCCATACCTTTTCCAGAATTTCCCGGCATGACCCATGTCTCTCTCTCTGTGCCTCAGGGTATTTGTCCGTAATTTTGCATCCCCAGAGGAAGACTGCTCTCTGGTCCCTTAAAGACTAGCCTTTACAAGCTGTTGGCTCAGCTGGGCAGGTTTTAAAGCCAAGGAGCCTTGTCCCTTTTGGAGGCTTGTCCCTTTCCAAGACTTGAAGGAGCTCTGGCAGAGGCTGTGATATTCAGGCTAGATCTTGTGTGATGAACGGGGCCACTCGGTTCCTGGCAAGAGGTACAGGTGCCTCCAGCCCCCTCCATACCCGTGTGCTGTGCCAGACTCTAGGGCATATTGAGATATTTCAAGTGGCAAATGCCTCTGCCATAAATACCCTTTCTTGGGTACCTGGAAGCCTAGAGTCCAGGCCCAGGCCACAGAAGCCTGAGATACTCTCAAGGAGGTTAGCCCATAAAAGAAACAGGCCACAGGATTGCATGTTGGGTCTGAGCCTGAAAAAAGGTGCCCGTGGCTGTCACCTCCTGCGGCTGCCTGGCAGGAGACCAGAACGTGCTTGGCTTTCTCAGCTTTTGGCTGTGCTCTCTGTGGGGAAGTGTTTCTGACCTGTCTTCACTGCCACTCCCAGCTCTCTGGGGCATTGTGGCTTTTTCTCGGAGGTTGGGCAGGAAGCCTCCAGAGCCTGAAGGAATTGCTGTGCTCAGTGACACAGCAAAGGCTATCAATGGCCGTAAATCACTTAGCGGCTGCTTTGTTTATTGAAGAAGAATTGAACACATTTACTGTCTGTTCTGGGGATGCTTCTCCAGTGGGGCATCCAGCTGGGAAAAGGTCTCAGAGCAAGTGCCAAGTTCAGGCCCATTGAGTTAAGTGAGAGGAAGTGGCCAACTTCCGCAGCTGCTTTGCAAACCCAGCACAGTAAGGCCTGGCTGAGATAAAGAGCATATATCACCCTACTGACTTTGGGCTGCCCCCAGGCTGACCCCATGTGACCCCACACCTGCCCCAATGATGGGCAAGACATGGGTCCACCCTCCAAGCCCAGGATGGCTGGTGGGGGGTAGGGACCAAATGTGACAGTGGACTATGATGAGTGGGCAGAGACGACAGAGGACACGGCTCATCTCTTGGGGTTGGGGACCCAGCTGTCACCGTCCCACTCACCATCCTGGAGCTGAGGGCTGACCGGAGCACTCAGATTCTGAAATCAGGCCCAGGGTGGAGGCATCACCCCCACCCTTCAGCTGTCCTTCTCTGTGTGCCCAGGAGCCCTGCTGTGATCATTGTGTAACTACATAAAGTTTGTGCTATTGAGAATAATGAGTTAGTCTATAGAACCATGTTCTAACCTAGAAGAGGATTTATTCTTCTAAGTGACAAAACTTTTTTCCTTAAATTTATGCACCTTACTTTAATGGTGTCAACTGGACGTAACGTAGCCCTTTTTTAATAATTTAGGATTATCTGAAATGTTGATATTGTGATATAAAAGTCTTTGGGGTCTACTGCATCTGCAGTGACATTTGCCTCTTTACTAGATGTCCCCACAGTGCCATGTCCTCACTCAACTTCACTGAGGCCCTGCCCCATCTGTCTTCGTCCCCACCTTTGCAGTCAGGGCCAGTGGTCACTTCCCCACTGCTGACCAGAAGCCTCTAGCACCCTCTGCAGCCTGCGCTGAGCATGAGCTTTGCAGAGGCCATTAGGAAGCCGAGGTGAGCTGCTCAAAATTCTCATCCTGTGGGAGGAGAGGCTGTGAGCGCGGAGCTGGGGCTGCCCTGGGAGGCGCGAGGGCACCGTGGGCTGCACGCCAGCCTCGCCTGTGCCTGTCTCCTGCTACTGCACCGGGTCTCAAAGACGTGAGGTTGCGTGGCTTGGGTAGGCGAGATGTTGTGCTTATTAAATTGAATTGACAGAATTGTTTGGTGTGTTTTGACATTAGGAAGTTCTCCCTTAGTTCTAGTAGCTCTCCAATTTAACCTAAATCTGTTTCCTCTCGTTAGCCCTCAGCGTAGATAAAAGAACAGCTAGCTGGTCACCATCTGTTTAATAAATCTTCTGGGAAACCATCATTGTGATTTTTCGATCACAGAAAGCAGAAGCAGAAGGAACCTTTCATTTCTCAGGCTTTTTTCCTAGATGCTGGTGTCATCAAGCTGAACTCTCACGTCGTCAAGCCCTTATATCCAGTCCTTTCCCACTGTCACCGAGGGAGACCGTTCGTCCCCTCAGAACCCCCAGCACCTTGCTGTGTGCCCTGTGAGGCAGGCTGTCCCCTTTGGCTTTGTGACCCATGGACAGTCCATGAACTCCTTGCAGTGGCGTGTCAGTGGTTCAGCAGTCAGAGGGTGGAGAACGCGGGTGAAAGGGCTTTTCTCGGAGCCTCTGAGGGGTCTGCTGCCCTGGCATGCTCAGAGCACGCCGCAGAGGCTCAGTCAGCAGGCGCCAAGGAAGGAGCCGGTTATGATGCTGATCACATTCTGACAGGAGGTGAAGACCGGGAGTGGGTATGTGTCAGTCTCATTCCCTGTGCCCATGAGTGAGGACGGTGTCCTTACGCCAGCCCCAGCAGGCATCAGCAACACCAGAGGTGCTCAGATGCCGGGCGGGCGTCTCCTGGGAGCACGTGTTATTTGCTCTTCTTCCCCCGTGTTCTGTGTTCTGCAAGTTCTTCTGTTTTTAATAACACCAAACTCTTATCACCTTAATTTAGTGCAGAGGGTTTTCATAATACTAATAATTAATATTTATGGAATACTTAACAATGTGCCAGGCCCTCAGAGAACGTGTTCAACAGAGTTGATCTCATTTAATCCTCACTAGAATAACCCTATGAGGGAGACAGTAGAGATTAGAGAGGTTGAGCAGTCAGCTGAGGTTACCCCGGCAGTGCATGGTTGGTGACTCCCTGCCCTTCCCTGCTGACTGACAAGGACACTGGCACGTTGTTGCTGCCTTGCGTGCTCTGTACAAGGTGAAGCTGCCAGTCCACGACAGAGAACCCCTCAGGCCAGTGCTGCTCAGAGCCCTGACAAAGCTGGACTGAAGCCAGGGGAACTGCAGGAGCGTTTAGGAAGCCCTGACATCCAGTCCTTTCCCGCCGTCAAACTTAGAAACGACCCTAGGAAATTCCTCAGAGCGCAAGGAAGGGCCCTGAGAAGTTCTACCCATGCACCTCATGGCTGGAGGACCACGTTTGCCCAGTGCTTTCCACCCCAGACGTCAACACCATTCCTCTGCTTGTCTAGCCAATGGTGCTGGACACCTGCTGGGGCAGGCAGTGCGGTGAGCGTGAGGGTGAGAAGGACCCCTCCCCTATGAAGCCCACGGCCCATTGAGGAAGGCAGGCATGTGGAACAACGCGGGGGGGTGGCAGAGGCCCTGGGGATTTGAGCAAAGGACTCGGGGAGCAGGCTCCTGGTGCCACACTGCCCCACGTGGGAAGGCCAGTGTAGCACGGCGCCTGTGTGCTGTTTCCCTGCTTCTCTCGGTGGGGCGTCAGCCTGGGGCCCTGCAGGGGGAGGGCCCGGTGAGCCCCAGCCCACTCAAGGGGAGGCAGGTGCCCTGTGAGAAGTTTGTCGGGTGGGTCACGGGATAGAAGCCAGGAGAGAAGAGGCCTGACCAACCCCTGGAGAGCTGAGCGGAGTTGAGAGCTGCCTCACCAAGGGTCTGTGTTGTCATTTCAGGGTTTGATGGAGTAAGAAGTACGCCCTAAGGATCATGTATAGAAGGAGAACGGCTCTCCCTACCCGCTTCCCACCATCCCTCTAGAACCCCAGGAGCACTCCCAAAGAGAGCATGTGGGTGGGTGGCTCTCCTTCGTACACATTCCTTGAGTGCAGTGGCCATGGCCACACCTTTCTCAGAACTCTTGGTGCCAGAGCACTAGACACTGCTTGCCTCTGTACCCGGCAGAGAAAGTGTCACCTGCTCTCACATGGCTAGCTGGGCCATTCCTGGGCAGTCTCTGTGTGAGGTTGGTGTGCAGTGGACCCACCCTGAGCGGCATGCTGCCTGTAAGCATGTCCTGGTGAAACCAGCAGCCAACTCTTTCTGTCATGGCAAATAACCATTTGACAGTTAGTTCTTCTGCAACACCCAAATGTGGCACATGAGGAACTGGGCTCGAGTTTCACAAAGATTTGCTGGTAAATGGACGGGCATAAGAATCCTTAACCGGAGAGCACAGTCACTCTCCCTCCTCAGTGGTTGCATAGGAGAGACGAGAGGCCTGATTGGGAGAGGACAGCCACAGTCCAGGGGACCACACAGGGCCCTGCCAGGGTGCTGGGCAAGGCCAAAGAACCCTGGGTGCTGTGGTCTCTGCCAGGAAAAGCAGTTCTCACCTGAGGGAGGCCTGAAGGGAACAACGTGGTCCTCCAAGTCTTGCATGGCTGCCCAGGCTTGGCCTGGCCTACGTGTGATGAAGCTCCCAGAAGGCCATTGCTGGTCAGCATCCCACATGCCGAAAGAGCTTTCTTAGAGCATCTTTAAATGCTGGCTAAACAGTCTTCTCTTTGTACCCTGGCTGCCATACACCGTGAGCTTGGCATGCAGCGTGGCAGCTCGGAGAAGTGGCGCTCTCGGGTCCAGTCAGGCTTTGGTATCCTCTGGCCCTGACATCTACTTACCATTGACCCAGCTCACCTGGAGGGCTTTGGGGCCTAACCCAGATTGTTTTGATCTTGGTTCTAAGGTAGAGTGAGGGCGGCACCTGGGAAAGGGCCGAAGTCTTCACACAGGGTACATGTGAGAGCTTTTAGCAGCCAGAGAGGCAGGGTAGGGGTGAGAACGAAACCCAGTAGTCTTCTGGCTCGCCCTGCCCACCCCTTGCTGTGGGTGAAGCCAGAGGGCAGAGCAGAGGCCTCACTGCCACCTGGGCAGGTACGTGAAGAGATTGGGGAAGCCCAGAGTGCTCTGGGTGGGAACATACCCATTTAAACCACTCTGAACCTAGTTCATAAAACTGTGTGTCAATATTTTAAAAGTCACAGAACTAGTGAAGAGTTCTGCCAGACTCAACATGCAGTGTCCCAGGGGGTGATAAGACAAGTGTTAGTTCAGTGGAAACAACCCAGGAGGAGAGGGTTTTTCTTTTAATCTGCTGTGTTTTGTGTTTACAGTGAGGCAGGCTGTCCTTGGACAAGAGTATTCATTCATTCGTTAGGTAACCAACACATGAGTCCCAGTCACACTGTCCCCTGTGTTGAATTTAAGTGCTAACCATCTATAGGCTGGGAAGAATGTAATAAGGGCAAATGCAGGGTGTCCCATTAGGCCAGCAGCAGCTGTCTTAGGTTCTGTCTGCCAAGTTCGTGTGCCTATGGTCCAACAGGGACAAGCTGAAAGGAAGCTGTGGGAACTGAACTGCCACTCTTAGTCCCTTATTGCTAGGGGGCTCTACTTCCACCCCCAAAACAGGTCTTGTTTCTCACTCAGCATTTTCTGTGGAGCGACAGGCAAATCTTACCTCTGAAATACCTCATTTATTCCCCCAAATGTTTCATCAGCTCCTGCATCTGCTCCCAAGCTCTGAAATACAAAGATGGGCAAGGCCAGGTGTCCCCCACACCCTCCCAGCCCCAAGGCCTGTGGTCTGTAGAGGAAAACTGGTCTCGAGAGAAAGATGGTCAAGCTGCAGTGCTGTGTCTGTGCTAGAATCACCCTCAGCACTGTGGAGCGAGGGAGGGAGATGCCTGAACTGAACCTTGGCAAACCCCACCATGAACCGAGGGGAGAAGGTGGGCCCAGGTGTGGGGAGCACAGGGGACAGTGTGGAAACCGAGGGGGCCTAAAGGCCTGGGCACCTGTCACCCGCAAGGAAGCCCCAAGAGAGCCCTGGGCAATGGAGGTGCCAATTTCCTCATGGCCAGCGGGGAGTTCGGCTGAGGCCAGGAGCAGGCCAGCCAGATGGTGCAGGGGCCAGGGGAGCCGCCGCCTTTGGTGTGATGGCAAAGGCCCCTCAGAGCGCCACCCCGCCCAGGCCTGGTCCACACTCAGACCTGGGCAAGGGACTGACCTGCCCGACCTTGCGAGGTTTCTATAACAGTATGGAATCACCAGGGGGGAGACATGGGGAGTGCCTCGATTCATTGCCCAGCTCAGAGTTCAACCAGAAAACCCTCTCTTGGAACACACTAGAAAGAGACTTGTGTAAGGCTCAGCGCAGAGGGGGCAGGCTGTCAGAACAAGGAGTCTGAGGAGCATGGGGCTTTCCCCATCCTGCCACTGTGCCCCGTGGCCCACTCTGCCCTGTCGTCCTGACCCAGTGGCCCAGCACATCTCCAGGGGCTTGGGAGGAGCATTCGCAAAGCTGGCGCCTCCAGCTGCTGACGAGGAGACCAAGAGCAGTGAGAGCAAATGTGCTCAGCATTTGTGCTTGTCTCAGGACAACTCTAAGACACAAAAGGAACCCAAGCCCCAACACAGCCAGAAGGAAGCCACCTTACATAGGCAGGTGGTGGCATGGAGCTAGGCCCTATTTCTGCCCTCTTTGTCCCACCAGCAGCAGGAGAAAGACAGAGGCAAAACAGTGGCCTGAAAACAGGCTTCCAAGGTGGCAGCAATGTCCCAGCGCAGCCAGGTGGTTGGCCAAAGGTGGCTGAGCATGTTTGCCTGCCACGTGGCCAGCCTCAGGCCCAGGGGCCAAGCACTGCACTAGGGAGAGGCTTCGTCCCTCAGAAGTTTCCTGGACGGGTAGAGATCAGTGACCTTTGACTCTGTACTTGCTGTGGCCCTGGCTGAGGGGAGGAAGTGCCCTGGGAAGTCAGGAAGAGAACAGACGTAGTGAAGTGGCAGACCCCACGGGTGCCCCACCCCCAGGCACCAGCGTGAGACCCAACTATCAGCAGAGTACTTGGGCGGGTGCTGGTAAAAAGCCTTGCTGCCGTCTGCTCATGCTCAGAGGTTTCCAGCAAGTGACACAGGGTCAGCTGAGGGCAAAGCAGTAGATGGGCCATCTGGGGTCGTTGGTCTGGGAGTTTGGGGAAAGCAGGCAACCTCTCTGAGCCCCACCCCAGACTCCTATGAAGAACTTGAATTCTGATTTGTTGTGAGACGTGGACGGGCCTGGATTGGCAAAGCACCTGGCAGTCTCCAGATCCAGCCCCTGCCACACTCTGGTTTGGGAGCTGTGTGGTCACCTTCTGTGGCCTCCCAGAGACGCAGTCTCCCTCTGTGTGCACGTTAGGGCTGACACTCCCATCCCGGTGCAAAGGATTTCAAAGAGTGGATGACAAAGTGCAGAAAGCCCAGCCTAGACAGCAGCTGCGCTCGTTTCCTTGCAGCCTGTAGGGGCGATGTGGCCGGGTGGTGGCCGAGCGGAAGGGGACCTGACCCCAGCAGCTGTGGGGACAAGAGCTCCTTTCTGAGGTGAGCAGAGCATGCTCTAATTTGCAGCAGCAAAGCTGCGTGAGTTCCCAGGACCCCGTGTCTCGTCTCTCTCATCTAGCTGTCTTTGGGAGTGTGTGCGTGTGAGAGCGTGTGTGTGTACACCGGACACAGAGGGGAAAAAAGACGTGTGCTTTCCAGAACACCCTTCTCCCTTGACGACCTCAGTGCCAAAGCCTCATTTTACAATCAAAGTCAATCCCTCCTGAAGTCCGTGATGGCCCAGCCGGCCCCCACTGACCTTGTCCAAGCTCTTGGTCCAAGGCAACAGAGCCAGCCACACTGCCGGGGTATGAAGGGGACCCCTGGCAGGGAGCCAAGCAGGGCAGCAGAGCTGTTGGGGAGCACGGCGGGGGCTCCCCGAGGTGGCCAGGCTTCTGTTTGCCTTCGCCACACCTCCTTGGGTCAGCGGTTCCACTCCAGTTGGGCAGCAGCTGGAAGTGGAGAAAGGCTTAAGCGTCAACCGTAATGGAGCCAGGAAGCTGTAATGACCCCGCTGCGCAGGGCGCACAGCACAGCCTGCCACCTGGTTCTGCTTAGGAGCCGGGCCACTGCCCCTGCCTCCACCAGCAGAGCCCGAACCTTGGGCAGGGAGTGAGGCTTCTGGGCTGGCTTTGCGCTGACAAAGGGCTTTCTGCACTGTCAATCCTGCTCAGAGCAAGCCCCCCCCACCCCACACACAGACATACACTCACCCGCAGCCACTGGGCCTCCCTTTGGCAGGGCCTAAGGACCCAGACTTGGATGCATAGCCTCTAGAGACTTCCTTCAGAGCTAGAAAAACACGCAGCTGACCGTGCCTGGCTACAGCAGGGCCCGCCTGCTGAACCTATAGAAAGGCCTTGCAGTGGGTTAGCCTCCGGGGTAGGAAACCTGGCCCCAGCCTCACCCGCAGGGCCTGTTATGTCTGGCTCCCGAGGCCTTCTCCTCTGGGGTTTTCCATGCCTGTGAACTAGGCCCCATTCATTTCCCTGCGGTTTTGTGGGAACGTCCAAAACGTTCAGCAGGTTGCAGCGAGCCCAGGAGCGGAGGGGTCAGCGAGAGGCCCGAGCTGTGACGTGTTGTTGGCCCCACGGCCACAGCACCGCGCGCTGCAGGCCTCGCGGCAGGGTGTGCGGCTGGCTGTGGGCGGGCGCCCCTCGGTCGGTCTCCTGCGTTTCCTCCCAACCGCCCCCCACCCAGCCTCTCTGCCTGTGGCTTCCTCTCCCCAGGCTTCCACTTTTGAGCTTCCAGACCACCAACCCCACCCGGCCTGGGCCTGGCCTGGGACAGAACTGCGGCCATCTCAGCTTTCCTCCAGCAGCTGGCAATTCGGTGCCCAGCAGACCGCTGCCTCCCCGGGTCTGCAGTTTCACCACACTGCACTCGATCTGTGGCTGCGGGGGGAGCAGCAGGTCCTGCACAGGGGTGGCCGCCACTTGTGCCTGCAGACCGCTCAGCCGTGGAGAAGGGGCGCAGCTCCCGTGACAGGCCCAGCAGCTGCCTTCACAGCCACTATGGAGCCCAGGGACTCCTGAGCCCAAAGCAGTGACATGCCCAAGTGGGGAAAATCTGGTCTGCAGAACAAACAAATGTGAAACCGGCTGGGAGCAATTCTTATCAAATTTCCAAGTTAGCAGTTTTCACCAAGAGCTAATTGAACAATCTCTGTGAGTGGCCTAATTCCATTAGCAGCAGACGCCCACAGACTGTGCCAAGGGCCCTGGTGGCTGAGGGCAGAAGAGGCTGCTGTCGCCCTGCACTTGGCTTTGGTCACTGAAAATGGATGCATTTTCAGTTTGGTCAATAGCGGTGCCCCCTGGCCCCACCCCAGCTAGGCTCCCAGTCGTTCCCAAAGCCACTTTCTGAGTGCCCTGGGTAAGGAAGGGGTGGGATAAGTTTCTCATCGTTTAGCTGGTAAAATAGATCTGGAAACCAGACATCTCTGGACACCCAGCCTCTCTTGCCAGGCAGGGTGGAGAGTCCAAGGGCAGAGGAGCAGAGAGTTGAGGGCCAGCCTGAGCAGGCTGGATCAGCAGTGGGTCCCGCCGTCAGTGCCGCGCCTGGGCTAGGAGAGGCCTGCTGCCTGTGTGCGGCCTCCCGCCACTCGTCAGAGCCACCGAGTTCTAGGGGAAGGGACGATAGCCAGCTATGGTGTGGCCAGCCCAGAGCTGACCCGATCTGAACCACACCTGTCTGCTCTCCAGGTCTGCCCAGGGAGGCCGTCCAGGTTCTTAGGCCTTTGTGTGGCCACTCTCTGTGTTGGTCTGACAGGCAGTCTCTCTCCTCTCTCCTGTGCCCAGTGGACTTGAAAAGATATTTCCAGGGACAGAGTCCTTATGCCAGTGCTCCGGGATTAGCCATCCACTCTCCAGCTTGTCTCCTCCTTTCCAGAGCTGCTGGGGCCAGGTATCTGCCCTGAGCCCTCAGGACACACTGGACATGGTGCCCCGGAAACGTGGATCTAGCCCTCTCTGCCCCTGACCACTGTCTGGTCTAGGCAGGGCTCTTCTTCCCTTCCTGGCCGCTGTGATGTTGCATCAGGACCAAGCCCTGTGGCCTCCAGGATGCTGTAAGGAAGCAGCATTTGCTGAGCATGGCCCACCCTTCCTGTGGGGATCGTGGTCAGGATAGATGGTTTATGGGCACCATGCAGGGCCTTCCTCAGGGCCCGCTCAGGCATGCCTCCTCATCTCCCCCCAGACCACCCTCCTCAAGGTGGGACCTCAGGCCTCCTCCCTGAAGAGTCCCCTCCTCTTTCTCCTCCTCCCTCACATGCCGGTGGCTCCCCCTCAGGAGCTTCTCTGCCTTTGGGATCCTTCAAACAGCAACCAGATTTACAGGGCGCCTCCTGACCCTCCCCTCAGGCGAACTCTAGCCTCCTTCACTGGGAGCTGTAGGGAGAGTTGTCCACACTCCAGGAGGAGCTTCTGGCTCCTTGGTTTTCTGAATCAGCTTCCCCAGCCCCACTGCCATTGCTACTGGCTCCTACTGGCCAAATCCAAGGGCCCTTAGCAAGTCCCTCCTCTTCTCAGCAGCATTTGCACTGGGGCCACCTGTTTAGCTCCAGCTTTGCCCTCCTCTCCCGCCACAGCTGCTGCTCCACCCCCGCCCCCACGCTGACTCCCCTTGCACACCTCCGTTGCCTCTGGCCCCGCTCTCCCTTCTTGCCCTTAGCTGCTGCTTGCAAGCCTCAGGCAACTCAGTTTTCTTTTCTTCTTTCCTTTCTCTCCATTTTGCAAATGAAAGTTTTCATCCTAACTGTACCCTGCCTCTGGTCCCTGCCTCCAACCCTCACTGCATCCTTCCTTTGCAATGTCCATCCCTTGTCCTTAAGTCCCCACACCCCTCCCATCCGCAGCCCTCCCGTGTCTCTCCTTGACACAGGCTTCCCTTGACGCCTCAATTTCCAAGCGTGCCTGATTTTTTTTGCCTCCTCCACGCCTTTGCTATTTTATCCCTTTTGTGTGAAATACCTCTGTCCTCTTTGCCATCTCTTGGAATTAATCTTGCACTTGTGGACACACCTCCCCGTGGGAGCTCCTAGAGGGCAGAGCCAAGGCCCTCTGGTGACAGCAGTACCCAGGACATCACTGAGGCAACAGGGCCTCGAGAGCACTGACCACTGCGTGGGGAGTTGTGACACTTGGGGCCAGTCCCTTTCCTTTTCACACGTTAGGCTTTGCCCCTCACAGAAAAAGGTGGAAACACTCCATGCTACAGGTGTGCGGAGAAGGCTGGGTGCCAGGCGCACCCATGCCTCCATAGAGCAGTTAGACCACAGCAGCAGCTCAGAAGAGGCTTGAGGATAAAGGGAGAGCCAGTAGGGAAACACGTATGCCAGGCTCCGAAGGGCGAGGCGTGCCAGCTCTGGAGTGTTTGAATACCCTGCCACCATCTCATCTGAGATGGAGGGTGGTGCTCAGCAGACCTGTAGCGAATGGGGAGGAAAGAGCAGGAAAGGGCCTTGGCTGCCTCTGGCCCTGGTTGGGAACAAGCTCACTCAGGCAGAGGTTGACCTTATCAATGCGCCTGGCAGCAAGGGTCAAGGTCAGAAGCAGATGGCTAAGAGCTGTGTGCCACGCAGAAAGGATCTCTGGGGATAGTGACCCAGCCCTCCTGACTCCCGAACTGGAGGCTGGTGTGCCCTGTCCTAGGAATCCTTCATTCTGCACAGTGCATTGAGCACCCACACTGGGACTGGAGCCCATGACACAGGGGTGGGAAGAGATACAGCCCTTGATCACAGAGGCCATCACAATCCTGTAGGGCTCAGTGCCAGGACAGGGCACCACGAAGCACTTCCAGGAGCCCCTCACACTGCCCTCCCAGAGGGAGTGACAGCCAAGAAACAGATGGGAGAAGAGTGGCCCAGGACTCTGGGCCCCAGGACAGCAGCAATAAGGGCCATAAAACTCCAAGTGGCTAGAGTGTGCAGGACAGGGGACAGGACAAGTGAGAGTGGAGAAGGGAGAGGTGATCCCAGGACATATGATCTCATTCCCCAGGAGTTGGAACTGTCCCAAGGACAGTGGGAAGTGCTGAGGGCCTTTAGGAAGGAGGGAGATGTGACCAGATTTGGTACAAAAAAAACATGGAGTAGAGCATGACTAGAAGTAGGTTATCCAGTTGGTAACGAAGTATGTCTTGTGATTTAAAAAAAAAAAGAAGAGAGAGAGAGAGATGGAGGTCTGGACAAGAGTGGTAGCCTTGTGGTGGGTGGGCAAGAGAAGCTTCCAGAAACCTTGCTATGTGTTTAGCCCAAGTCCTAGAGATGGAGCACCCAGGCCAGTTACAGCATACTATGTGTAATAATGCAGTTATTTAAGGCCAGGCACTTACGCATGCACTCCTATTTTTCAGGTAAACAAATTAAGATTCAAAGAGGGTAAGAAATTTGTCTGAAATCACGCAGCTAAGGAGTGACAGTGCTGGGGTTGTGGGCACGCTGCTCCATGGTAACCCCTGTCTCCTTTGCCTCTCTGGGTGGCCTGGCCTGTGTGCACGGGACACGGGAAGGAGGCAGGGTCAGGAGAGGTAAAGAGCAGGAACCTAACCCCAGGACACTGTGCACCCCAACCACACCAACAGAGACTTTCCTAGCTACAGGCACACCAGATCCTGACTAACAAAACAGAGCCACCATCCCCTAGGTAAGCAGAGAGACATTCATGACATGCAGTCATAAAAGAAAGCCTTGCTCTGAAAGGGCAGATGTTTTGGCCTATTTCTGTCACCCATTCTCTGAGCGTGCCAGGGCGAGAGCAGGCTGTCCCAGACATCGCCCTTTAAGACATGACAGAAGCATCCTCAGGTAGCAGGAATGCTGCAGCCCCCTCCTGTAACAAAGGATGTCTTATGATTTAAAAAAAAAAAAAAAAAAAAGAGCCTCAGCATTTCTTGTATGTTTACAGTGACACATTTATCTGTGTGTGACAGTAATACACTTGGAGAAGCACTATTCTAGACCACTGTCACCTTGCAGCGTGGGGTGTGTGTGTGTCGTGTGGAGGTGTCTCGGCTTTTCCCTGCTATCTGCGGTTGAGGGGCTCACTGATCTGCTCCCTGGGACATGGAGCCCCACATCTGTCCCTCTTCTGCCCCTCCTGCACCCTGGAGGCCCAGACCAGGTAGAAGGGTGCCATGAATGAGCATGGAGGAGCTCAGGTCCCGGCCGTGCAGCCATCCATCACAACACGGCCCGGCCCCAGACCTCCAGAGTAGTGGGGCCTCCATGGCGCCCGGCTCCAGATGCTCAGCAGATGCCAGGCTGGGACTGAGGCCCCGTCTCCGAGGGCTTGGCTTGCTGTTCTGGAAGGTGATCCTGGCTGGCAGCCACTCCCGAGCCCCTAGTACAGCAACTGTCAGGCAGTGGCTGAGTCCCAGCTCGTGCCTCCCCAGCAAGGCCCAGTGATCTCATGCCTGGGTGATGCTGTCCCTGGGAGAGCAGATGGCCCGCATAGGGCAGGTGCCCAGACCAGGGGACAAGGCTGAGGACAGGGCAAAGGGCAGTGCTCCAACCCCTCAAGCAGCCCTGAGGCACACACTGCCCTCTTTGGGGGTTCCCATACCCCAGGGTGTGGAGTTTGCTCTGAGAGGCTCGTCCTGACCACCCAGAAGAGCTTGGGGCATCGTCGAAGGTTGGCTGCTGGGTCTATGCACGCGGCCTTCCCCCACCCCTGGGAGAGGGAGGAGATCCAGGAGAGGGGCTTGGGACAGGGTCAGCTGCAGAGCCCCCTCAGTGGCCCTGCAGGCCCTCAGGACCTGTGCCTGTCCCTGGCTGATGAAGCCCTCAGCCCAGGCCTAGCTCGTGGCTAAGGAAGGAACACAGAGGGGGAGCCCAAGGACCCTGGGACCTGGGGAAGCAGGGCTGGACTTTACATGCTGGAGGACTCCTTCCTGCCCAGAAGTCCCTGGGTCCTAAGCTTGTGCTGCCATGTCCCAGGTCCTGCAGGAGGAAGGTGCTGGGGGCCCCCTGCTGGCTGATGCGGGGAATTGGTGAAGCAGCGTGCGCTGTGAAGCCCCGTGAGGGGGACCCCATGCTTGCCCCAGATGAGGGTGGTGACACTGCCTCCTACCCCCAGCTTCCCTTCTCTGTCCTTGGTGGCTGGGCCCACTGTTGACAGTGTATCCTGCACTCAGCAGAAGTCTGGCTGCTAGTGGCTTGGCTTGGCCTTGGCCTTCCAGGTCCCTAATTCCACTGCAGGCCCACCTTCTGGCCACCTGCAAACATGACCGCCAGAGCCCTTGCCAGGCCCTGCCTCTGCTCACCTCTGCTCAGCGGCCTGGCTCTCCGCCCTCCCTCTGCTGCCTGTAGTGTAAAGGATTTGGGGAAATGGTCCCTGCAGCTGTCCTAGAACAATAATGAGCTTTGTCTGCACTCAGGGAATCAGGACTTCCTGCTGTGCCATCCCTGTATTTGGTGACTTGATGTTTGTCTGGGTTAATGGTCGATGGCCAGAGTTCCATGGGTGCTCCTACTCCCAGCCCAGGGAGGAGCTGCAGAGGGATATGGAGACCCAGCCAAACCTGGGGACCTGGCCCAGGTCGGCTTCTGCATCCGCAGCTTCAGCAGGCTCTATGTTCAAGGTTACCAAGAATGTACTTGTTTTCCTCTGAGGAGGCCAAGGGTGACTTGTGGGTCTATGCTGTGGGCCAGAGGGGACAAGTAGCAGGGTCACTGGAGAAGCAGCTTGCCTGGATCTGTTTTCATGGCCTGGGGCTCCTGGCTCAGCCCCACCCCCTCCCTGTCCCTTCCCTTCCATTCTTGTCCTTGTCCTTATTGAAGATCATGAGAGGTAAGGCAGGAGAGCCCTTGCAGGAACTGGGAGCAGGAGCGTGGCCCAGCCCAGACAGCTCCCAGGCAGGCAGTTCCTGGCCCTGTGGGCTGGGGTGTGGGGGACAGGCCAGAGCGCCCAGCGCAGCCTTGCTGCTTCACCAGGCCTGCCCCGTGGCGCTCCTTAGCCTCAGCCTCCCCGAAAGCCTGCTATGGGGCCATGCTGCCCCCTGCCGGCCACACTGCGAAACGCAGTGCAGGGTCAGCCTTGGGGTTGACCCTGCTCCCTCTTCACTCAAGCCCCCAGCTGGGCTGGAGACCAGGAACAGAATGGGTGCTCCCTGCCCACAAGGATACCCAGCTGCATGGGGAGGAAAGTCTAGAACCATGCCTGACACAAAGTAGTCTTTGTTGAGTGAGTGGACGGAGAATGAACATGGGCATCTGAAGCATCTTGGTGATGATGGTGCGGTCAAGGTCACAGAATACATCCCATGAGACATTTCTTGAGCAGGAACTGGGACTCCTCTTGGCTGACATGATATAAATGTGAAAATCAAATAAGAAGGGTCCTGTGGTGTGAGGCAGGGACGTGGCGACCCAAGAGCAGCAAGGAAAGGGGCAAGGGAGGGGGATCGCTGGCTGGGGTGGGGATCGTAGGGCATGTGGGGAAGAGCCCAGGCTGGCCGTTTGGGGGCAAGTGGGGTGACACGAGAGCAGCACCTGTCACTCGAGGGGCTTGGCCAGCCCAGCACCGGGTCTGTCTTTCAACATGGCAATCTTCATCTGCCTGCAGGACAGCCGTGTGTTCAGGTGCCTTTGTCTCCCCGTCCTACATTTGAGAATAAGCAGGCTAGGGAGAGGTCTGTGACATGGTCAGGGTCTCACAGCAGAAGGATTTGAACCTGGGCTCAGCAGCCCAGGTGCAGGTGCTTGAACCCAAGGGTTTTCAGTGGTTAGTTATGGGTACAAGGACACATGAAGGGGAGGGCAGCAGGGTGGCCACTTAAAAGGCTGTTTCTACAACCCAGGGGGAGCTGGGAAGCTCTTCCTTCCACATGCTGGTTTCTTGTGTGGTAGAGGGTCAGCTGAGGCCTGGTCCTCGAGGTCACGTGCCCAAGCTGTAACCCTATTCTGCTGTGGGCAGTGGGCGGTAGGCCAGCCCATAGCACTCCCTGCAAACAAGGCGTGCAGGGCTGGTGCCAAACCTCTCCAGGCATGGGCCCACCCCCAGACCCTTCTTCTGGTGCCTGCCCTGCTCAGGCATTTCCTAGGCCTTGTCCTGTGCCAGAGAGGGCTCCGTTGGGCAGACAGGTATGCCCTCAGGACAGCCTGCAGGCCAGGCCAGGTGAGGACTCTGCACGCATGGGCGCTCTCTCCCTCACCATGCTGCCTTTCTTTCCAAGAGCTTGGCCAGATGGCAACAGCTAGGCCGATATCTCCAGGCTGACCCCACAGTACCACCCACACCTCCAGGAAGAAGTTCATCCCAGGCCTCTGGTCAGGCGAGAGCTTCCTCCCTGACCTCCCGGCCCCCTCCTGCTCCAGGGGAGAAGCTCGAGGCTCAGCCTAGAGCCTGGGGAAGGCGAGGAGGGCAGAGTCTCTGAAGCTGGACAAGGCCTTGATAGCTTGTGTTTCCCTCCCCGAGGGGGCAGCTTTCCCCACATGGGGGTCCTGGTCACCATGGCACCAGGTCACACCCAAGTGTACCCTCAGAGGCTTCGTCCCATCAGGGAAAGCAGTGTGTGGCCTCCTGCCCCAGATTTGGCCTGGGTGGGTGGAGAGGTACTAACCTCAGGGCTGTGTGATGACCACTCCCCTTTGCCTGCTCCTGCCCTGGGGGCGCACTTCCTCCATCGGCAGCCCCTGCTCCTCCACCCTGGGGCCTTGGCATACGTTGGTCCTTTCACTGGAGTCATGTCCCTTCAATCTGATTGTTCAATCTAGTTCTACCTAAGTAAAGCGAAACTAGAAGGACTGTCTGGGTGTTTGGACACGCCAACCACATATTTGTAATGTCCTCAAATTGAGAGTTTTCCCGTGTGATATCTCTTGACTCTCCTGTTCATCTTTAGAAACCCTAGTTGGGCAGCTTCTCTCCAACAAAACACAGTCCCCAGTCAGAAAGGGTGTCCAGCACTCCTGGGCACAGGGAGTCAGCCTTCAGTGCTGCAGCCCCCCAGGGAGCCCTGTGAGCAGGGCTGGGCTGGGCCCTCTGCGTACCTGTGGCCTAGGTGGGCACAGCACTCTCCTAGAGCCAGGGCTGCCCCTGAGGGCTCAGGGAGTCTGGTCTTCCACAGAAATCTCTGTTAAGCACCTTCTCTGGGCTGGGCTGGCTGCTGAGCTCTGGGGCTGCAGCAGGGAATTAGGCAGATGCTGTTGTCCCGGAGCCCCTGCCCAGTGAGCTCACTCAGGAGACAATAGCGGTGTAGACGGATGGGTGCAGGGGAGGGCATGAGGGAGAGAGTGAATGGGCATTGGTCAGAGGAAGGCAGTAGATTTGGGGGCTGGGAGGTCAGGCTTAAGCTAACACCTGAAGGGTGCAAGAGAGCCAGCCACCCAGGGAGCGTGGGAAGGCCTGCACAGTGACGTTGCAGAACCCTGGCGCTCCCTCCCGTCCCTGACCCACCCTCTGCAGGCTCGTGGAGGAGTTCATGCTCTTGGCCAACATGGCAGTGGCCCACAAGATCTACCGCGCCTTCCCTGAGCAGGCCCTGCTACGCCGGCATCCCCCACCCCAGACAAAGATGCTCAATGACCTGGTGGAATTCTGCGACCAGATGGGGCTGCCCATGGACTTCAGCTCCGCAGGAGCCCTCAATGTGAGTGCTGGCCGGGGAAGGGGGAGGCCCTGCTTGGGGAAAAGAAGAGAAAGACCTGGAAGGTGGTCTACAGCCTCTCCTTCCCACCATGGTCCCTCGACTTCAGCCATGGCTCCCCCTGCAGGGGAGGAGAGAGGCCTTGGGGAAAAGGCCCCCTGTGCGTCACAGAGGCCCTGATAGTAGGTGTGCTCCCTCACTGGGACTGGGCCATGGGGACCCTGCGGGGTTACCAGTGGGCAGGGGTCCTGTGGCCAGCAAAGACCTGGTCTTGGACCCAGAGGCTTTCAGTATGAGGGCTGGAATTGTAGGAATTCAAGGAATGTTGCTCTGCTAAGAGCTTTCCTGTGCTCATGGCCTGGAGCTAACCTCATGAGCTGGGGAACCCCTGGCCTTGGCTCTGATCCCACAGGAAGGAGACTCTTCTCAGGCATGCTCTGAGCCTGGGACATGCAGAGAGCTGCCTTAGCTTGGAGAGCTGGACCCCAGGCTGTCCAGGCCAGCCAGCTAGACATGGAAGGGACTGACCTCATGCCCAGTGTCTCACCCTCCCCGTAGCCATCTGAGGGGGGCTGGGCCCCACTCTGTCCATTCCCCTTGGATCGGGTATTATACGGTCAGCAGGTGACAGGGGCCCAGAGCCTTTCCCCGAGTCTGACCACATATCACACAGGTTTCTGGGATTTGCTTCTAGAAAAGTCTGACCAAAACATTTGGAGGTGACAAGTACTCACTGGCCCGGAAGGAGGTGCTCACCAACATGTGCTCCCGGCCCATGCAGGTAAGGAGGGGCCTAGCCTCCGTCCTCCCCTGCTCGCAGGAGCACCTTGGCCAGACCTGCGACCTCCACGTGTACACACAGCCACCAGCATTCCTGCTCTGCTCTGGGGCCAGGCTGGGGGGAGAGGGGAAAGGAGCACTCCTGAGCTGGGAGTGGGGGCCACTCCTAGGCAGAACCGAGGACAGATGTGATCTGGGTTCCCTGCTCAGACTGGCTGCGGGCTGCCTGCTCTGCAGCCCTGTGTAAAGGGCTACTCAGATCTCATCTTTGGCTGGGATTCTGGAGGAGAGGATTTCACGTGGCTGCCAGCCCCAGGGAGCACTCCTTGGCCTCCATGCCCACCTGTACAGTCCAAGCTGAGTCTGCCTTGGCCATCATGGGAGAGAAGAGGAGTCAGCCATGGGTCTGGGGTGGTGCCTGCAGGCTGGTGGCAGCCTGTGGGGAAACGGGGCCGGAGGGCCCCCGGCAAGGGACTTGCTCCCGGCTGCCTGTGCAGCTCCCCAGGCTGAGCATCCTGGGGCCCTGAGCATCCTGGGAATGGGCGCCTCCTCTGTGGACCGTTAGGTCTGTGAGAGCTGAGGATGCTGACAGGTGAGCTCTGGGCCTGCCCAGCCCAGGACAATGACAGGCCATTTTTCAGGGGCTCGGCCACTCGGCAGATTCAATCTGCTCAAGAGAAGCAGGTGGCCTCAGCTGGCCTCAGCTGATTTATCTTCTGACAACTCAAGCTCTGCTAGGAATGGAGCCATCAGGGCCCACTTGGGCCAGGCTGCCCTGGCCCGCCTGGATCCCGAGCGTCTGCACAGCCAAGCACCCGCAACACCCACAGCAGAGGGGGTTGTGCCACGCCTGCTAGACCCCACCTACCCTGTGCTCCAGTTGCTCCAGGCCGGCCTGGCAGAGATGGCACAGCAGCCCCTGTGTCCCGGAACTGCCCCCTGGTCATGCCCTACAGGACCTCCACCCCGTGTCCCAGCTCCTGAAGCCATCCGCCTCCAAGGTCAAAATACCCCAGAGGTCCACAGACGGGAGCCCTCTCCTGAGCCCAGACAGACTGGTCTCTCCTGGCCTCACCTGCCGGTGACCTCAGAGGCACCCTTGCCTGGGGATGGGATGGCAGAGATGGACTGGACTGCCTGGGATTCTCCTGCTTGCTCAGCCCAGGAATTGGGGTGGGGACAGGCAACAGGGCAGGGGCAGCAACAGCAGTGAGCACAAACTGGGATGGCCACCTCGTCCCACATGAGCTGCTGAACAGGACACCCAGGCTGTCCTGCGACTGCTGGTCCCTGTGGGAAAGCTTTGGTCCCCACCGTTCCCAACCTACCCAGAGACACCTCCACCGGCCCGAGGAAGCAGGGCCCTTTGTCCTCCTCACCCCAGGTCATGCGGGGAGCTGGGCCACACTGCTGAGAACAAAGCCCAAATGTGGCTCAAATTGGAGGCCATGAGCCCGCCTCCACTTGCCCCTGACATACCCCAGAGCCCAGCAGGGGCTGGAAGGGAAGTGGAGGTCAGGAGCCAAGCTGGTCACCGCCAGCTGCCCCTGGACTCCATGGCCCATGTGCGGAGTAACTGGAGCCGGCTGTCTGCCCGGCCAAGCGCACAGGAGGGCGTGAGTGTGCGAAAGCAGCGAGGCGGCAAGCAGCGAGTGAACACGCAGGGCTGGGACCCTGGCCCTTGGGCCAGGAACCTGTTCACTTGCTCCTGGCAACAGCGTAGCCTTGGCTCCCAGCTCTGCACGCTGGGGCACTGCAGGGCAGGCAGCATCAGGAGCCGTGGCCCTGGCTCTGGGCCGGACTGTGCTGGGACCTAGAGAGACTCAGCCTCTGTTCCTGCCCTAGTCCTGACCCTGCCCAGACACAGGGGCCTTTTGAACTCAGACCTGTGTGTGGGCCCTGGGAGGGTCGGGAGGTGGGCACAAGAAGGGCGGAGACTGGCAGGCTGGAAACAGCCTCCCTTGGCTAGTGTAGGGTAGATTCTTGGGGGGCACATGGTCCAGGTGCCAGCGTGGCTTCAGCTGGGCAGGAACAGGGCCAGAGGGGATGAAGGCAGCCCTGACCACATGTGGGCTTGGGCCTGAGAGGAGGGCCAGGTGCACATGTGGCTCTGGGCAGGGCCTCTGCAGCCCAGCCCCTCTCACCCACCTCCCATTCTGGCCAGAAGGGGCCTTGGGCGTTGGGCTTTGTCTCCTGGAACAAAAACCTGCACCCTCCCCAGCTTGTGCTTAAGCCTCTAGACGACAGTGTCCGCAGCCCCTGGTTCCGCATGGCCACACGCTTCGCCCAACTTCCTGAGCCAGAGTAGCCAGCCCAGCCCTGTCCTGGGATGTGCAGGCCAGAAACCATTCCCTCCTGCTTGTGCCCGGCAGTCACTCAGCAGCAGTGGGCCGTGGGAGGGTCATCTCCTGTCCAGCTGCCCCAAGATGTCAGCACCAGGCCCACCCTGCCTCGGGGGCCAGGCGGCCAGTGCAGCAGGTCTCTGAGGGGAGGAGGCCACCCAGCTACCTGAGGGTTCCCAGCACTGCTGTCCCCACCCCCGCAGATGGCGCACTACTTCTGCTCAGGGCTGCTGCAGGACCGGGCGCAGTTCCGGCACTACGCCCTCAACGTGCCGCTGTACACGCACTTCACCTCTCCCATCCGCCGCTTCGCCGACGTCCTGGTGCACCGGCTCCTGGCTGCCGCTCTAGGTGAGGGGTGTGGTTCCAGCCAGGGTGAGCCTGTGCCAGCTCAGAGTCACCCACCATCAGAGTGGGTGCCTGGTGGATGGAGGCAACTCTACTGTGACCGTGGAGGTCGAGTTGGGCTGCCTGAAGCGCAGGGACCTGGGCTGGAACGTCTCCGTCCATTAATGGTTCTGCTAAAGCTGCCATGGGCTCACCACCAGCCCTGGGCACGACTGATACCAGGTTGCTGACCATGCCATTCTCTGCAGCACGGGGAGCTGGGCAGCGGCAGGCCTTCTCTGTTCCTGGGCCAGGGTGCCACATGGCTCAGGCCCAGCCGTGACCGTGGCCCTGTCTTCCCAGGCTGCAGAGAGAGGCTGGACATGGAGCCTGAAGCCCTGCAGAAGCAGGCCGACCACTGCAACGACCGCCGCATGGTGTCCAAGCGCGTGCAGGAGCTCAGCACCGGCCTCTTCTTTGCCGTCCTTGTCAAGGTGAGCCCTCCCACCTGGCACCCCTCACCCCCTGCTGTCTCCACACCCCTCCTGGGCACCTGCTCACCAGGAGCCCTCCAGGAGCCCGAGGCAGGCCCGGCAGATGCCATGGCTGCAGCTCTGTCCCTACAGGAGTGTGGCCCCCTGGAGTCGGAAGCCATGGTGATGGGCGTCCTGAACCAAGCCTTCGACGTGCTGGTGCTGCGCTACGGGGTGCAGAAGCGCATCTACTGCAACGTGAGTGGCTGGTGGGAGCGCGGTGGCAGGCATGAGCCGGCCAAGCTGTCCTGTCCACACCACAGCGTGCCACAGGGATACAGGCTGTGGTGGGTCACACTCCACCCCTCCCTCATGGTGGGCTACTCTGGCCTGCGGTGGCATAGGGTGTGGAGCCCTGACCCCATGCCCCTCCCCAGCACCAGGCCCGCCTTGTGGCCCCTGCCTGCTGGGAATGGGGGCTCCGGGCCATGATCTCGCCTGGGCCTCTTCCCCATGGACCCAGGAAACCAGAGAACAGGCCCCTTGAGGACCAGTCCAGCGTGGCAGGGCAGGAAGGCTTTGGTTGAGAGGAACATGGAGGGGGAATAGGCCATGGCCACTCTAGATGCTGTGACCCCTGAACAGAAGGAAAAGGACTATTCCTACCTCCACTCCTACCCTGGACAACTGTTTAATCACAGTTCTCTCCAAAGGGACTGGGGGGCTATCCCAACCCTGACTCAGGAGCCTGGCTCCAGCCTGCCCTGTGCTCGGTCGCTAGGTCAGCACCTGGCCTCTACACTCAGCTTGAATTTCCTAACATCCAAAGTACTTAGGGAGTGCAGATCCCAGCACGTAGTCTGGAAGACGGGTGATCATAAAATGGAACAGGACAGAAGAGGAGAGACTGCGTCCAGCTGGAAACCCTCATGGTTCTTGTCCTGAAGCTTACCCGGCAGGACGGAAGTTCAGGTCCAGGGCAGCCCAGCCCTGCAGTCAGCCCAGCCCTCGACCTGCACTGACCAGCCGGTGCCAGCAGGGGGCGCAGCCGTCCGCTTCTGTGGTGCTCAGTCCCTGGGGCGACCCACAACCTGCCCCCCAAATAGCACACAGAGCCTCTGAGCAACCTCCCGTCCCAGCCCTTGGCACATGGTCATTCTCAGGTGCTGCCTCAGCAGAAGGTGGCCTGGCAGGGCCTCCCTGACGCTGGCCAGGTGAGGGGCCAGGGTCAGGTCGTCCCTGTCTCTGGTCACGCAGCCAGCATTGGGTTGGTGGGTGGCAGCTCCCTGTGGGGCAGGGCATAGGGCTGCCTCCAAGCCTCGGGGCTCTCCAGGGTAAAAGTTGTGGCGGGTGCGCGGCCTGAGGGCTGGTGTGTGCTCCCCAGGCCCTGGCCCTGCGCTCCCACCACTTCCAGAAGGTGGGCAAGAAGCCAGAGCTGACGCTTGTCTGGGAGCCTGAGGACGGCGAGCAGGAGCCAGCGCAGCAGGTCAGACCCCACCGTGTCCCTCCCCGGATGTTTTGGCGAGCCCTGTTCCTGGTCTGCAGGTGTTCCCTCTGCCCTCATCTGTCCTTCGGGGTACCCCCAGCACTGCAGGCTCCTGGGTGGGGTTTCAGGCCCCCGTACTGAGGTCCCCCCAGCACACCCAGACCTCCTCCTGGAGCACCATTTTCCCTCGCTTGGGGACACCCAGTGTGGGGAGGGCGGGGCTCTGCCTGTCCCACTAAAGCAGGGTTCTGACATTTTGGGGTCCCATTGAGAATCTGATGACAGCTGTGGGCCTTTACACCGTGAAATAGTTTTCACGGACAACACATCTCACAGGCTAACCTGGCCACGCAGTTGTGTTTCCTGACACTTGGGAACGCTCTCCATGTAACAGGCAGGCATGTGACCAAGCTCTCTAGTTCTCCCCAGACCCGGGGAGTCAGTCCCGGGCAGGCTCCGGGACAGACTGGCGAGCACAGGCTATGGGACTGGGCTGCTGGGACAGCCGATGGAGGCAGAGCTGGTCCTTGTCCCCTCACGACCCTGGCTCTACTGCAGGTCATCACCATCTTCAGCCTGGTGGAGGTGGTCCTGCGAGCGGAGGCCACAGCCCTCAGGTACAGCGCTGTCCTGAAGCGGCCGGGTGCCAACAGCCTCCTGGGCCGGGAGGAGGAGGAGGAGGCGGCGTATACTGAAGAGCCCGACGACTGAGGTCCAGGCGCCTGCCCCGCCCTGCTGGCTTTTAGGAATAGGACCTGTTGACACCAAAGGGGATTTTTAATTTGGCTTTTAACAACTCAGGGGCTTGTTTTTATTTTTATTTTGCATTGCATTTTATTTTTGCAGCTCAATTTTTAACCAAACTGCAGGGGAAGGGGTTGGAGCCGGGCAGAAGGCTGAGACCTGGCCAGCACTGACCCAAGCAGAGTGGGCCCCAGCTCCCCTGGCGGCCAGCCCCCCTCCTGCCTGGTACCCACTGGCGTCTTCTGCCCAGGAAATGGGGGTTTTCAACAAATCATTGTCATGGAATAAAATCAAGTGTGAACTGCTGTCTGGTGTGTGGGGCTCTGCCCAGAAGCCAGGCAGCAGGGTACACCTTGTACCCAGGGCAGGATCCCTGCTCAGGCTCCACCCCTCGGAGCTGAGCTGGGGTCACCGCCCAGAATCTTCCCGTCAATTCCAGTGTGATTCAGAGCTGGCTGCGTGGCAGATTGATGCCAGAGTTTCCTTCTGGCTGATTAAAACTGTAATTAGTATGCAGGACGGTGAGCTCACCCATCACCCTGACGCATGTGCCTGTGTCTAGCCTGCCCCCACTTCCTCTCCACTGACACCCACGTGGCCCTGCAGGCATGGGTCCTGCCATGTCCCTTCCCCCAGTTCCCAGGCCATCACTCTGAGGGGCAGCGTCCACACTCCTGACGTGAGTCGGTGTCTCCCCACCTGCAGCCCCACTCCTGGGCTCCAGCTGTGCCAGCACAATGTGGGGACAGTCAGGCCTGGGCCTGCCGAAGGGAGGAGGGCCCTCCAGGCACCTCCCAACCAGGGAGGGGCAAACAGGCTGCCGGTGACGCAGCCTGGCCTAGAGCCTGCCCGGCGTCCAGAGTGCCCACTGATCGGGCAGAGCGGGAGGCCGCTGGGCAGCTCCCTTCCCCGGCTGGCCTGACCGCAGTCTGCGCTGCCCTCTCCCCTGACAACCCTGGCTTGGCTTCCCCGGGAGCTGCCAGAAACCAGGATGAAAACCATGGTGACCGAGGCCTCTGTTTCACCGCACTGTTCCTGCCGTGTCAGGATTAACAAGCTCATTTGATCCGGTTACAGTGAATTTTCTTCAAAGAAAAACTCAATACGGCACCTTGTCGGAGTGCCTCGCAGTGCCTGGGCACAGCTGCCTCTGCTCTGCGACCGTCAGCTGCGCTGGCTGCCGGAGGGGAATCCGACACACATCACCGCACCTGCCCTCGGTGACGTCCCTCCCAGTGCCTCAGCCCGCAGTCTGTCCATCCTGCCACGCCCAAGATGCCCCAACGGCCACTGTCCGCACCGCTGCTTGTGTCCCCAAGAGCCTTCTCCCGGAACCAAGTATTTACGAGGACAGACAGGTGAGGGTCGGATGGTTTGATACTTGGAGAAGGACACGGCTACAGGGAGCGTCCCCCGCCCAGGAAGCCTGACCGAGAGCCCCAAGTGTGAGACACCCCAACCCCGTCCCCATCCCCTCAACACTGCCCCACCTCTGAGGACCAGGGGCCGAGTTCTCCTCCGGCTGCATCAGGCCAGGCTGGTCCTGTTGTTCAGGGCCTCACGCAGAGCCTGGGAGCTGCGCGCAGAGCAGAGCCCGCAGGAAGTTGCTGGTCAGAGCTCTGGGCTCCATCTCGGGCGGCACAGACCCAGGGACCACTCCCTCTGATGGCTCCGGCGCCCCAGGGCCCAGCGAAGAGTAGCCAGATTGGTCAGCAGGGAGGGTCTGTGCTGCCTGGACTTGCTTGGGGGGCAGATGCTGGGCACCCCTCATCGGCTGCCCCAGGCCAGGAGGTACCCTGCGGCCGTGGAGGCCGTGGCAGCCCCGGCCCACCCCCACCTAGTCTGACAGAGTGGAAACTGCTGCCTGGGAGCGGCGGGTCTGTGCCAGCCAGGCCCGGGCTCAGGCGCCGGCTCTGCCACCCACCACTGCCCTGCGGGCTCGGGCGAAGGGCCCCGCACTCTTCCCATTTGGCTCCAGCTGGCTCTTGCTCTTCATCCACTCGTTCAACACTCATTGTTGAGTCAGTCCAGTCCCATGCGCTGGTGTGTGGCTGCCCACGGGTCCAGCAGCGGGACAGCCCCTTCTGTGGCCCTGTGCTAAGTGGACTAGTGACAATAGGAGTGACAAGACACCAAATCTCATCCAAAGAAGGACTCGTTCATTCCTGCACCTGTCACACAACACCCACGTGGTGCCGAGGCCAGGGGCACACAGTGAGACTACATTTTCCTCCAGGGACCACCTTGGGTCCCCATGGGGAGGGAGACATAGACACACTCACTCACTCCATGATGAGAGTCTGGCCAAGTTCGGAGGCCGGCAAGTGTGTGCCCAACCCTGACAGGTCGGTGCTTCCTAGATCAGCTGAAAATGGTGCAGGCAGGGAGCCGCGGGGCAAGGGGCTGGGGGCTCTGAGGCCTGTGGCCTTCCATCCTGGAGGGAGACCGTGCCCTCCCCAGGCCTAGTGAGGAGGGGCCTCAGGAAAGGGCTGGGATCGCCCCCGCTTGGGGCAGGAAAGGGCCCTCCATGAAGATGGCATGCCACGGGAGGGAGCTCCTGGGGACCTGCAGTGGCGGGCCGGGAGGAAGCTGGGGAAGAAGGTGCCAGCAGAGCCCCGGAGGGCAGGTCTCTGTGAAGGCAGCACCAGCTGCCACTGCAGGTGCTCTGGCCACCGAGGGCGCAACAGGCAGGAAGCTGGAGGCCCCAGATGACCCAGGTGCCTTGAGCAAGGCCTGAGAGAGCCAACAGTCCAAATGCCCATGAAGGCCTGGTGTGGCTGGGCCGCCATAGCCACAGATGGGTTTGGGTGCCCCGCAGACAGGTGGGGCCTGGAGACAGTGCTCGAGGAGGGCCCGTGGGAGTGCAGAGGCTGGGCCCCTGCTGGGGACAAGAGTGTCTTGAAGGCTACTGTGGGTGGTCAGAGAACAAGGCCTATGAGGAGGCGATCAGGAGGGCCCTGCTGACGCAGCCTATGGGGTGGGAAGGGGGAAAGCAGGGGGTCCAGAGACCTGGGGCCTGCCCGCAGGGCACTCAGGGAGGGCGGGCAGGCAGGGTATGTGGCCGGGACCTGCCCCGGAGGAGCCCATGCCAGAGCATGGAGGACGGGCACTTCTAGGCAGGATGGGTGAGCCAAGAAGGCTCAGCAGCGGAAGCGGACTGAGTTGGGCCTTGGGCAGGGGCCATGCCAGGGGAGCCAGAGACTGGCCGGGTGTGGACAGAGCCTGTAGGACTCATGAGGAGAGCCAGGGTGGCTACAGCAGCCTGGGGCCCCCGTCTGGAGCCAGGCCTGCGTGGCTGGAAGTCATTCCTGCGGACTTCTAGACACAGAGTGTGGAGGAAGCTCTCCTGCTTTCCCTGCCTCCCCAAGTCCACAGACAGGTAAGAAGGGGGTGTTTAAGGTGGGCACTGCAAAGGAGAGTGAGAGCAGAAGGAAGCAGCATGTTTGGAAGCTGGACAGCAGATGACAAGTGGATGGTCCCAGGCATCGCCGACTGAGAAAGGTGAAGCCAAAGCTGGAACCACCCTGATTGACACTGCAGACCCCACAAGTGTCTGGGACTAACAGTAGCAGAACCTCTGGGCTGGGGTGCAAAGGGGCGGCCAACACACCCTTCCACACACACAAAGTAGGTGGTGGCGCCCTAGATCTCAGCTCGCAGAGTCCGCCCTTGCCCCAGCCCCACTGCAGAGCTGGAGAGCAGCCCCCTGCAGAGGAAACTCAGGGTGTCAGGGTGGGGGCCCCAGTCCTGGTCCTGGGGCTGCGTGGCCACGTGCATGAGAGGTGCTGAGACCGTGGCCCCCTCCTGGGCAGCCCTCAGGGTGCTGGCAGCCAAGTCCTTCTCATCTGGGCCAGAGATGGGAGAACTGTGCTCTGGGCCCTGTCCCTCCCAGGAGGAAAGACGACAACCCTGCCATCAGAGGTTCCCCAACTCAGTGACCCAGCCGGTCACCCCACAGGGAATCTGTCTACAAGCTCCCTTCGTGCACTTGGAACTTCCCATCCTCTCTGTGGTCCCCCCTCAGAAATGTAAACACGCAGCCAGGGGTGGCAGCTCTCCAAGGAAATCTCCAGAAATAGCCGACAAGCTCTGAGGAGAGTCAGACCCCACAGGGAGAGAGAAGAAAACTTTAGAATAGAAATGATTGTTGATACCTTCAAAGAGGGGAAAAAAACCATCAAGAAACAAGAGCAGGTTGTTCTAAAAAGTATCTAAGGAAGAAAATAAGAGCCCTTGGGGGGAAGTGGCTCTGAATGTAGAGGCGTTTCAGCGTCAGGAGAGGAAAGGCGCTGCACACAGCCTCTGGCTGCTGACAAGGCCGCCGCTAGTGTCAGGCCCACGCTCTAAGAGACTGGCGGCTTTCACTTGGCTCCTCTCGGAGTTTGGCCGCTGTGCTGTGATGTGGAGACGCCGCGTGGAGAGGAACCCAGCTCCTGGTCAGCAGCCATGGCGCAGCCAGCCTGGAGCTGGATCCCCTGCCCTCTCAGGCCACCCGCTGACACCTCCTAGCGCAGACACAGGCTGCCCCAGCCAGCCCTGCCCAACGTGCAGATTGTGACCAAATAAATGATTTTTGTTTTGGGTTGGGTGGGCATGCACAACAAAAGCGTAACGAGAGACTAGCAATACAATGTATCAATAGATACAGCTTAAAATGTAAAATTGAACAAGAAAGTTATTTAGGAACAGTGGTAAATATTTTTGTTGGTGGTGGTAGTGGGCATATTTTTGAGACAGAGTCTCACTCTGTTGCCCTGGCTAAAGTGCAGTGGCACTAATATATCTCACTGCAGCCTCAAACTCCTGCGTTCATGCTATCCTCCCTGCTCACCCTCCCCAGCAGCCGGAACTACAGGCAAGTGCCCCCACATCCAGCTAATTTTTCTATGTTCTGTAGAAATGGGGTCTCCCCCTTGCTCAGGCTGGTCTCAAACTCCTGACCTCAAGCGATCCTCCCGCCTTGGCCTCCCAGAGTGCTAGGATTATAGGCGTGAGCCACCGCGCCCGGCCAACAGTGGTAAATATCAAAATAAAAAAACCAAGAGAGGGGAAAGTGGTTTTCTCAGAGAAGGTTCTTATGATACAAGATCAAAGTTAAACCACTAAATACAGTTATAGGAGATTTTTGACATTCATAATGCAGGGAGGGAGGCAGGGAAACGCTGGGTTTGTTTTGTCTTAACAAACATTACAGACTTACTTGATACTTTACATTCATGTATAACTTGAATAAAAAACACCGAAGTAAAAAACCAATCTTATTCATGCTTAGCAGAAATGGATCCACATTAGTTTCAAAGGCTTCTCGGACATTCAGCATGGGTGTGTTGAACAGTCCGTTGTGATGGTAACTACATGAAGTTCCTGCCGACAGGGAACCTGATGTTCACGTTCTGTTAGAACGCTGCGTAAGGTCTTCTGCTTGAAGCCTCGGGCAGCAGTCTTGCCTGTGGCAAATCCTGGTTGCCTCAGTGGAAGCTCTAGCTTCCTTGTCCCTGAGCCCAGGCCAGGATGGAGGCCCTGGGAGCCCAGGGTGAGGGGCTAGCCCCAGGCTGCTAGTGCGCCAGCAGCAGCCGTCTCACTGGGGAAGGGCTGCGCTGCCCAGGGGGCTGCTGGCCCCGCCGTGGGCAGCTCTGCAGAAGAGCGTGTCCCAGTCCGTGCTGGGCACAGACCAAAGAGGCATTCCCGGGCCAGAATCAGATTTCAGGGGCTGATTGGAGTTGGGGTGGGAGTGGGAGGGTTGAAGCAGATTGAAGGTTTGAGCCTTGGTGGATGGACTCAGGGTGGTGAGGCCTTTCATGACAATAAAGAAGGTTCTGGGCCGGGTGTGGTGCCTCACGCCTATAATCCTAGCACTCTGGGAGGCCGAGGTGGGCGGATCGTTTGAGCTCAGGAGTTCAACACCAGCCTGAGCAAGAGCGAGACCCCCATCCCGACTAAAAAATATATAGAAAGAAATTAGCTGACAACTAGAAATATATATAAAAAATTAGCTGGGCATGGTGGTGCATGCCTGTAGTCCCAGCTACTCGGGAGGCTGAGGCAGGAGAATCACTTGAGCCCAGGAGTTGGAGGTTGCTGTGAGCTAGGCTGACGCCACGGCACTCTAGCCCAGGTAACAGAGTAAGACTCTGTCTCAAAAAAAAATAAATAAATAAGGTTCTGGGAAAACGGGACGTACCTTCTGTACTTGGAATGATGAGGTTGAATTTGCACATGACTAAGTTTAGATCCCAAATTTAAAACCTTATTGTAAAATAATCTCTTTTTGAACCTTCTCTCTTTTTATGCATTTTTGGTTTGGGAGGACTGTTTATTTCTTTGCCGTGGCGTCAGCTTAGCTCACAGCAACCTCAAACTCCTGGGCTCAAGTAATCTTTCTGCCTCAGCCTCCCGAGTAGCTGGGACTACAGGCACGTGCCACCATGCCCAGCTAATTTTTTCTATATATATCTTTAGTTGACCAATTAATTTTTTCTTTCTATTTATAGTAGAGACGGGGTCTCACTCTTGATCAGGCTGGTTTCGAACTCCTGACCTTGAGCGATCCGCCTGCCTCGGCCTCCCAGAGTGCTAGGATTACAGGCGTGAGCCACCGCGCCTGGCCTTGTTTATTTCTTTTTAATAAATAGAAAGTCATTTTATGAGGGAAATGAACCATTTAAATAATTTACTTTAAAAAGTTGTTTTACGGCCGGGCGCGGTGGCTCACGCCTGTAATCCTAGCACTCTGGGAGGCCGAGGCGGGCGGATTGCTCAAGGTCAGGAGTTCGAAACCAGCCTCAGCAAAAGCAAGACCCTGTCTCTACTTAAAATAGAAAGAAATTAATTGGCCAACTAAAAAAAAAATATGTAGAGAAAATTAGCCGGACATGGTGGCACATGCCTGTAGTCCCAGCTACTCGGGAGGCTGAGGCAGCAGGATTGCTTGAGCCCAGGAGTTTGAGGTTGCTGTGAGCTAGGGGATGCCACGGCACTCACTCTAGCCCGGACAGCAGAGTTACACTCTGTCACAAAAAAAAAAAAAAAAAAAAAAAAGTTGTTTTACTCAACTAGGCTCATGAACTATGTTGTGTTCTTTAACGTCCGTGAATTGTGCATCGCTGAGTTCCGGACTGCGGTTAGCCAGGTGCTGAGAGGCCACGGGAATGGAAGTGCCAGCGTGGAACGTGAGACAAACTCTCTTTAGTGGAGTCACCTTAACAGGTTTTCAGCTCAACAGGGCGCTGTTGGAATATAGTTGTCCTTCTGGTTCTTACGATACAAAGATGAGAGTTAAACCACTGCGTACAGCTGCAGGAGGGCCTTGACTGTCATCAGCTTTCCTTTCCACACATCTCGTATCAAGGACACACAAAGCACCTTTCAGTGCAAAACTCAGGATGACTTTGAGCTAGGGTTTGGTGGAACCATCCACCTGCCAGCCCCCCTGCTGTTGGCAACACCCCTGGGCCAAGGGGAGGCCTGGCCTCTGTGGCTCGGCGGGGGTGAGGGCTTGGCCAGCTTGGGGCTCAGGGCACCTCAATGAGTGCTCCTTCATCCAGGCCACCCCTGGTGTTCCTAGCCTGTCTCCGTTAGCTTAGGTTGCTTGTACTATCATTTTCTCCCATTTTGCAGATGAGGGAATTAAGGCTTAGAGAGGTTCAGTTCTGAAGTGCACCCAGGAAGTGGTGGAGAGTAAATTTGAGCTCAGACCCAAAGTCTACTTATTTATTTCTTTGAAATGAATATTTCTCAAAACTCAGCTATTCATGTATCACCTTGACAATTTTTTTGCCATACCCACACACTGCCTGTGATATTATTTACTGAATATTTTTCTTTAAATTAGCCCAGTGTTTCTTTAACTTTATTAGAAGAAGAAACTTGTAGCCCACTAAAAATGGAAGACTACCATCTCTTGCCATATATTTATATGTATATCCCAGAGAAGCAAACAAAAAAGCAATATTATTAAATTCTCCCTAGATCCTTTGCCTGCCAGGGCTCTGAGTCTAAAGCATGCTTTATCTTGGTTAAAACAGAGATGGCAGAGTGAGGGTGGTCGTGAAGACATCCCAGAACCAACTGAGAGTCCTTGACATTATCAGAAGGGTTGGAAGAGGATCAAAAAGTAATAACTTTCTTATTGTGAAGTTCAATGCTATTTAATGTCTTTTCTGGGTAGCAGTTAAAACATCCCCCATTCAACTTGCAATAATCAGAGTACCACATTTGGAAATATGCCTGTGTCACACTTTGGAAAACACTGGTTAAGATGAAAATGGGAAACGCTGTTGGAACAGATGCATCTAATTCTGATCAAATTGCAAGCTTGTTCCTGCCTCTTTCTTTCTTTCTGAGGTATATCAAACATTAAGAATAGTGCATACAACAGAACAGTATGGCATAAAGAATAACTATAATAATAATTGTAGACTTGAACACCAAAGTTACCACCACCCAGATGGAGAAATAGGCTATGGCCAGGGTCCCCCCAGCCCACACTCTGCCCTTTACTACCCCAGCCCTTCCTTCCCAACCAAAGTAAACCCCTGAATTTTTTTTGATACGTCTTTTCTTTTTCTTTCTTTTTCTTTCTTTTCTTTTTTTTTTCTTTCTTTTTTTTTTTTTTTAAAGAGTCTCAATCTTTTTCCCAGGCTAGAGTGCCATGGTGTCAGACTAGTTCACAGCAACCTCAAACTCCTGGGCTCAAGCAATCCTCCTGCCTCAGCCTCCCAAGTAGCTGGGACTACAGGCATGCACCACCGTGCCTGGCTAATTTTTTCTATTTTTAGTAGAGACAGGGTCTCGCTCTTGCTCAGGCTTGTCTTGAACTCCTGAGCTCATGCATTCCTCTGGTCTTGGCCTCCCAGAGTGCTAAGATTATAGGCATGAGCCACCTCACCTAGCTGATGCCCATTTTCTGGTCATAGTTTTTTCCCCTATATAACTGAGTTTAAGACTCTGTCTCAAAAAAAAAAAAAAAAAAGGAAATTGGACCCCTGCCCCTCACTGTCCCCCTTCATATTAAAAAAAAAAAAGTTTGATGTGAAACATAGGTTCTACTGTATGTTTGTTTTCTTTTGTGATTGCATTTTTCATGCAACTTTATGTCTGTGAGATTCATTTAATCTGTTGCATGTTACAAGAGCCCTATCATTTTCATTGCTGTATAGTATTCCATTTGTGAAAATAATGCACCTCTTATCCTTTCTGCTATTGACTGTTTCTGATTTTAAACAGTGCCACTTTGAACATGTTGGTACATACATCCTGGGACATGTGTGCCCAGTTTCTCCAGGAATTTTACCCAGGGTGGAATCGCTACATCATGGGATCTGCAAGTCTCATTCCTGAGTGAAGCTCCTGTCTCACGCGTGTGGAGCCCCCGTTCCTGCAGTGCCCTCTGCAGCTGTCTAGGTATGGGCTTTCGGGCTTTGCTAACTGGGAGGTCTGTAATATCACACCCACCCCATGCAGTTTATTCCACGTTATTTGGATGCCTTTTCACAAGTTTATTGGACTTTCTGATTTTTCTTCTGTGGAGAACCTAGGGGAGGGCCGGTGTGGTGGCTCATGCCTATAATCGCAGGACTTACTTTGGGAGGCCAAGCCAGGAGGATGACTTGGGCCTGAGAGTTTGAGACCAGCCTGAGCAACATAGGGAGACCCCGTCTCTACAAAAAAAATTAAAAATTAGCCAGGCATGGTGGTGCTTCCCTGTAGTCCCAGCTACTTGGGAGGCTGAGGCAGGAGGATTGCTTGAACCCAGGAGTCCGTGGCCTCGGTGAGCTTTGATTGTGCCACTGCACTCTAACCTGGGTGACAGAGCAAGACCCTGTCTCAAAACAGCAATAACAAAAATAGAACCTGGTTGGGGGTGGGGGCGGATGCTCAGGCAGAGGCAGATTAGAAGGGGGACCTTGGACTGTGGCTGTATTGAGGGGTACTGTAGGCACAGAGCCAGCAAGGACAGGGCAAACCCTGAGGACCAAAGTGTGGAAAGCACCACACAGCGCCCGCAGTCCATCTTCACAGCACAGCAATCCCAACTGGCCCCCGCCGAGCCCCTGCCTCCTCACCGTTGCCCCTCCAGCAGCATGTTGGAGGCCAGCGTTCCTCCTCTCAGCCTCACGTCCTCCTCCAGTCCCCAAGCACAGCGCAGGGCCAATCCTGCAGCCCTGTTAGTAGGAATTCTGTCCAGGCTTCTCTCCTGGTCGGGTCCTGCTGGAATCGACTTTCCTGCCCATACTTCCTGCCCCTCCCAGGGTCGGGGGTAGTGGCGTGGGGGTTCTTACACTTGGTTGCAGGAGGCCCCATACCTCTGGGTGCCCTGTGGAGCCTGCCCCCAACCCAGGCCTGTGCCCCTGAACCTCCGTCACCCTGAGCCTCCACCAATCAGCACCTCCGGCCACCAAGGTCCACTCTTCCTGTTGGCCCGCCCCAAGGTTGCTCTACTCCAAACCTCGGGCAATTGACAGTGTCCCGGAGAAAGACTGGGTGTTCATTTCCCACTACCAGACAGGAAGCCCCTCGCCCATTGGATCTGATGTGGCTCATTTGGCCTCCAGGACAATCTACATGTGATCAGACCTCAAGAAAAGATTTTACTGAATTGAAATCGTCCCCTTCATACAACTGGAATTTTGCCTTGAGGCCCCACGGAGCTGGTCTCTCCTGGTTAGCCCAGCTCATCCTCCACCGTGGAGCAGCTGCCATAAGCCTCTGGGCCTCTGCATCTCCTCCCGGACCTCAGGGTCCAAGGCCAGTGTCATGGGCTTCCTCTATTAACCTCTTGTGTTCCAGGGCCTGCCTTTGAGCTTTGCAACCTCTCTCTGACCCCAGACTTCAGGCTGGTCTGAGCCTTGTGCATGTCGAGATTCCCAGAGTGAGGGTGGGTGACCTGGGATGGATTCCTGGGTCCTCAGGCTGCACCCTGATGTGTGCCCTCAAGCTCAAGTCTTTGATGCACTCAGCTTCACTGCATGTCCCTCTGTGGAACAGGCACCCTCCAACGTCCCTGCTGTCCCTGGTTCCTTCCTATGACTCCCAGGACCTGAACAGCCTTCCCTGGCTGCTTCTGCTGCCGGTGTCCCTCTGTTCCAGGCAGTTCAGAGCCCGGGGTGTGGCCTCCAAAGCAGCAATGATGATGCATGGATGACACAGACTATAGTTGCAAAGAGAGGCAAGGGGCTCTATCTCCTGTGCTGCCAGGCCTTTGCTGTGACCCCAAGAACCTCCACACGACCTCCTCCATGAGCCTGTGACCCCCAGGTGGCCAAGCTCCTGCTGCTGTCGGCTGAGTGCTTTTCCCACGGCCGTCTATTGCCAAGGCCACAAGGCACCTAACTGCTCTAACTTCCAGGAAGGCCCCTGCTCAAGCTGGCTGGGGAGGGCGGAGTGGCCACCCAGCCTCCTCTCCCAGCCCCGGGAGTGCGTGGACAGGCTTGGCCAGAATGGGGAGATGCAGCATCATAAGCCATGGGAGGGTTGGCACTGCCACTCTGGCTGGGTGGGGGCTGAGGTGACATCAAAACATCCCCTCACCCCCATTACTCCCCAGTGCCCACCCACCAACCTGCCAGATCCCCAAGGGCTTTAGGAGGCTCAGCACCTGCAATCCCATAAGGCAGTGGTCCCCAACCTTTTTGGCACCAGGGACTGGATTCATGGGAAACAATTTTTCCGTGGATGGGGCGAGGGTGGGGGGGAGTGGATGGAGCTCAGGCCATGACGCACAGCCCGGTTCAGGTGATACAATCCTCAAGGGTTGGGGACTGCAGCCATAAGGTCTTCCAGATGTGGCGCCCAGGGAAGAGAGGACAAAATAGGCCCGAGCTTGCTTCCAGAAGCCCAGCACCAGTGGGGATATTCACACCATTTCCACAGAGCTGGTGGGAGGCGCCCAGGAGAGAAGAGGAGCAACTGCCCAGGGGAAGGGATGCCCCATTTCCTCAGAGTGCTCCCCGCATGAGCTGGGTGTCGTCTTTTGGAGATCGACATCCGTTCCCAGCCCCTGCCATGCTCTCCCCTGAGTGAAAGGGGCTGTCACCACGTTTCCCAGTGAGATGTCCCAATGAGATCTGGAGGGCAGGAGGCAGGCTGAAGCCATTCCTCTGTGGTTGGCAGCAGCTGGTGATGGGGTCAACTCAGCGCTGCCCATGGCACTGCCAAGGTTGGCACCAGGCTGGGAGCTGGGACATAGCCTGGGCTGTACTGAGTGTGGCATCTGCAAGGCTGTCAGGTGGTGAGTGGAGATGGCAGTGGAGGGTGCCAGGGAATCTAGACGGGGCCCCGCTTTCCTTCCCAGAGAACAGACAACCAAGACAACCAACCCCCAGAGCATACGCCCCACGAGCCTGGGCATCCGTCCCCTGCTCTAGGTAATGATAACCCAAGAGTGGAAGGAATGGAGGCTTTATCTCTGGCTCCACCCCAGAAAGAGCCATAATCTTGCTATCTTGTAATCCCTGGACCTTGGAGGAAGGACAGGACTGTAACCAGATATCAACACAGTCAGGTGACTCAGGCACGAAGGTAGGAGGCAGGGCGGCCAAGAGGCCCCACATGGCCAGGTGGTCACCGTGGAGTTTGGATGTTTACTGCAAGTGATGTGGTATGTGTCTGGTCTCCAGCCCTGCTCAGGCACAAGAAACCGGGGTGAATGGGGGCTGATAATCACTTAATGTCGTCATAAGAAGAGCATTTAAAGGGACTTCACGCTACACACCTATCAGAATGAGTAAAAAAGGAATAGCAACAACACCAAATGCTGGCAAGAATGCAGGAGAATTCCATCACTTTGATTGCTGTTGGACATATAAACTGGTATAGCCCCTCTGCAAAACAGTTTGACCATTTCTTCAAAAACTACATGTGCAATCACCATACAACCCACTAATTCCTGAGGAATGAAAAACATATTCACACACACAAAAACAACCCTGTCCACAATGCTTCATAGCAGCTTTATTCATCTCAGCCAGAATCGAAATCGGCCCAGATGTCCTGCAGCAGGCGAATGGTTGAACAGACTCCGGTACGCGTCCATCCCGTGGAATCGTAGGTAGCACGCGGAGAAGCCAGCGATGGCCACACATTGGATGAATCTCCAGGAAATGATCTTGACTGAATAAAAGCCATTCCCAAAAGATTACAGATTGTGTGACTTCATTTATGTAAACTTATTTGAAATGATAAAATTCCAGAAATGCAGGACGGCTGTCTGGTTGTGGGGCTTAGAGACAGGGAAGTGGGTGGGGAGGGAGGGAGCATGGCGATGAAGGGACCCAGTGAGGCTGGGCTGTTCAATATCCTGACTATGGTGGTGGTTACACAGACCTTTCAGGTGATAAAATGTATAGAGCCACACACACACACACACACACAAACGATGGCAAGATCTGGATAAAAATCTGAATATCTGTGAAGTTTACCATTGCGGGAAACTGGGCCAAGTGTACAAGGCATCACTGTACTATTCTTACAACTGCATGGGAATCTATGGTTATGTCAAAAATTCCAATTTAAGGAGTCAGGTGCGGTGACTCACACCTACAGTCCTAGCACTCTGGGAGGCCAAGGCCAGAAAATCACTTGAGCTCAGGAATTTGAGACCAACGTGAGCAAAAGTGAGACCCTGTCTCTACTAAAAACAGAAAAATTAGCCAAGAGTCATGGTGTGAGTATGTAGTCCCAGCCTACTCGGGAGGCTGAGGCAGGAGGATCACTTGAGCCCAGGAGTCTGAGGTTGCTGTGAACTATGATGATGCCATTGCACTCTACCCCAGTGACAGAGCGAGACTGTCACAAAAAGAAAAAAATTCCAATTTAAAAAGGAAGAGCAGGTGGCTGCAAAGGCTTTCTGACTGAAGGCTGACTTTGGAGTTTGGAACCTTTAACCTACAGCCTGATAAAAACAATCGATTCATTAGTTAAGGGCCTGCCCATTAGCAAATCTCCCCGGACCTTTCCTAACACCACAAGAGGAAGCAGGAGCTGGAGGGGACTGTGGGGGCAACTGACAGGAGGCAGGGAAGGCTCCCCTGGAGGTGACATTTTCCCTGAGACCCACAGGATGACCAGTGGGAAGCAAGGCAGGGGTTCAGGCAGGAGGACCCAGGAGAGCTCTGCCTGAGGGAGGTGCGTGGGCCTGGTGGGGAGTGTGGCCAGGCAGGCAGATGCTGCGCCTGCGCAGCAGGAGGAAGAGGAGGGCGTGCTGCGCCTGGGAGCCAGGCTGGTGGCTCAGGGGTGAGGAGGGCTGAGAGGAGAAGGTTTGCTGTGCTTGGGCTGGGCTGGGTGGAGCAGGGAGGAAGGAGTTTTTTTTCTGACAGATTTTCAAATTGTGGTGCAAAACACATACAATTCACCATCTTAGCCATTTTTCAGCGTGCAATTCAGCGGTGTTCAGTACATGCACACGGTGGTGCAACACACCTCCAGAACTTTTTCAACTTGCAAAACTAAAATGCAGTACTCATTAAACAGCCATCCCAACCCCAGCCCTAGCCCAATCCCCCTCCCCAGCCCCTGGCAACACCATTCTACTTCTGTGTCTACTGAACTTGACTACTCTAGGGACCTCACAGAAGAGTACTCATGCAGCACGTGTCCTCGGGGACTGGCTTATTTCACTGAACAAAAAGTCCATCCATGCTGTAGCAGGTTTCAGGAGCTCCTGCCTTCGTAAGTCTGCTGATACTCCTTTGCATATACGTGCATACGGCCTTTGGTTCGTCCATTCCTCCACCCAGGGGCACTGGGCTGCTTCCGCTTCATGGCTCTTGCACGCGATGCTGCTACGAACATGCCTGCATAGATATCTGTTCAAGTCCTTGCATTCCATTCCCTTGGATATGCACTCAGAAGCAGGATTGCTGGACTTGAGGAATACTTTTGTTTGTTTTTTTGTTTTGAGAGTTTCACTATGTTGCCCAGGCTGGTCTTGAACACGTGGGCTCAAGCAACCCTTCCACTTCAGGCTCCCAAGTAGGTGAGATTACAGGCACGTGCCACCACACCCTGCTTGGAGGAATATTTTTGAACCCAGCCTGAGGCTAGTGAACCTTCTGAGCTCCTTATCAGAGACTACACCAGCGGGTGTGTCCCCAGCCTGAGGAAGAAAGACCCACCCTGGGGCTCCATCTGCCTCTGCAAGGGAACAGGATCCAACCTCAAGGGCACAGGCCTGCGAGCTGCTCTGATGGGTCCAGGCCTGGCTGGCCCGGCACTGGCCCCTTCCCCACCTGTCTCTTCCAGGCACACGTGTGCCATCTCTCAGGTACGTACACACACACACACACCCCCCGAGGCAAGAAGGCCCTGCTCCATTTTGTCACGACCAGCCCCACCCTCTCTGATAGCACTGGGACCCTGGGCCCAGGTTCCTGCCAGCCTCACATGACAGGGACAAGCCTGGGGAGAAGCCAAGTGGGTGGCAGGGCAGCCAGGCCACCTCCTTTCCCACGTCTCAGGGCTCGAGCATCAGGAGGCCAAACCAGGCCCAGCCCAGGCTGTGTGCTTCAAGCCGCGCCCCCTTCAGCAGCAGAACAGAGCCCGGTCACGGCTGGCTCCAGGAAACACTGAACAAATGAGGCGAACGAAGCAGGGATGGGCCCTCACGAGACACCGTGAGCAGACGTGTGGGGTCACCCCCCACTGCAAGATGCAGCCACTCCTCACCCAGAGGGCAGCTGCCCCAGTGCCCCACCCTACCCTTCCAGACAGCTGGCTCAGCCACACCCTGTCACTTTCATTCAGCCAGCTGAGCTTCAGGTCACAGGGCAGGGCGGGGTCAAGGTGGCCTCTAGCGGGGAGGGCAGAGACTTGGAGCCTTTTACAGCCAGGGACAAAGTCCTCCCCTGATTTAAACCCAGCAGCCTGTGCTGTAGCTGGTACCCTGGTGTCCCAGCCTGGACGCCCAATCTACAGCGACACACAGACATGCAGGTGTCCTGGGTGCTGCTGCTGCTGGGCCTGACACTACAGCTATCCCTCGGCATCATCCCAGGTAATGAGCCCCACCCCCCCCGCACCTCCCCTCACAGTTGCCCCCTGGGCTAACTTGGCTCATCCCAGATAACAAGGAGCCCCAGCCGCCCCCCAACAGGTGCCTCCCAGGCTGAGCAGCCTCCACTCTCCCCTGGCCAGGTGTGGAGGAGAACCCAGCTTTCTGGAACCTTAGGGCAGCAGAGGCCCTGGATGCCGCCAAGAAGCTGCAGCCCATCCAGACGGTGGCCAAGAACCTCATCCTCTTCCTGGGTGATGGTGAGTATTCCGGGCCTGTCCCCCCCCGTCCCCCCCGCACCAGCCATCACAGCCCTGGCTCCTGAGACCACGGCGAATACAGGCCAGGCCTGACGTGGCTCTGCTCCTCCAGGGATGGGGGTGCCCACGGTGACGGCCACGCGGATCCTAAAGGGGCAGTTGAATGGAAACCTGGGGCCTGAGACGCCTTTGGCCATGGACCACTTCCCGTACCTGGCTCTGTCCAAGGTGAGGGCTCAGCCACCTCAGAGTCCTCCACACCGGGGGCTGGGGGTACGGCCAGGGAGTGGGCAGGAGGGAAGGACCCAGGAGAGCTGGGGCCTGAGTGATCAGCCCAGGCCAGTTAGAAGTACGGAGGTCTGGGTGTCCACCACAGAGCGAAGCTGAGGGTGTCTCTGTCCCCAGACATACAACGTGGACAGACAGGTGCCGGACAGTGCAGGCACGGCCACGGCCTACCTGTGTGGGGTCAAGGCCAACTACGAAACCATTGGCGTGAGCGCAGCCGCCCGCCGTAACCAGTGCAACACAACACATGGCAATGAGGTGCTCTCAGTGATGAACCGGGCCAAGAAAGCAGGTAGGTTGAGGCTTGGCTGGGGGTCAAGGCCAGACCCAAGACCTTGGTCAGCCACCATGACTTCTGCCACTCTCAGGGAAGTCGGTGGGAGTGGTGACCACCACGAGGGTGCAGCACGCCTCGCCAGCCGGCACGTACGCACACACTGTGAACCGCAACTGGTACTCAGATGCCAACATGCCTGCCTCGGCACTCCAGGAGGGCTGCCAGGACATCGCCACACAGCTCATCTCCAACATGGACATTGACGTGCGACACCAAGGCCAAGGGCTAGGGCCGGGCAGAGGTGGAGGGCCCCTCACCAGCAGCTTGACTCTGGGACCCAGCAGGATCTGGGGGGAGGGAGATATAGAAGGTGCAGCCCAGGACAGGCCATGCCCACAGCCCTGGCAGGGGGCGGGGGGCCAGCTGTGCCCCAAACCTCCCTAACCTGATCCTCTGGCCCCAGGTGATCCTGGGCGGGGGCCGCAAGTACATGTTTCCCAGGGGGACCCCAGACCCTGAGTACCCCTATGACAGCGGCCAGAACGGAAACAGGCTGGATGGGAAGAACCTGGTGCAGGAGTGGCTGGCCAAGCACGAGGTAATGGGGCTCGGGGGTGAAGGGGTCACAGCAGGTCAAGGCAGGGATATGGGTCTCAGGGCCATGGCTAAGGCCTGGCTCTGTCCCTCCAGGGTGCCCGGTACGTGTGGAACCGCTCCGAGCTCATTCAGGTGTCCCTGGACCCGTCTGTGACCCACCTCATGGGTAATGACACTCCCTTCGTACTCTGGCAGCCCTCAGACGCTGCCCTCCGAGCACGTGTGCACGACATGCATGCCATGACCCCCTGCCACTCCCCAGCCTGCCAGTAACCCCCAGCCCCCTTGTCCCACAGGCCTCTTTGAGCCTGGAGACATGAAATATGAGATCCAACGAGACCCTGAACTGGACCCCTCCCTGATGGAGATGACGGAGGTCGCCGTGAGAATGCTAAGCAGGAACTCCCAAGGCTTCTACCTCTTTGTGGAGGGTGCGTGTGGGCCCTGCTGAGCAGAGAAGGGGAGGACGGTCCAGGATGGGTCCAAGTGTCACCCCAACCCTCTGGCCTTCCTGCAGGGGGCCGCATTGACCATGGTCATCACGACAGCAGGGCTTTTCAGGCACTGACCGAGGCCATCATGTTTGACTCCACCATCAACAAGACTGGCCAGCTCACCAGCGAGCAGGACACGCTGACCCTGGTCACCGCTGACCACTCCCACGTCTTCTCTTTCGGTGGCTACACACTGCGCGGGAGCTCCATCTTCGGTAGGCCTGGGGAGAGAGGTGCTGGTGGCTGCACAAATTATATGATAGAAATCTCTCTGGGCCTCAGTTTCCTCACCTGTCAAATGGGGGTAATGACAGCACAAAGTGCCAGCGCTTAGCACACTGGAGGCGCTCCCTGCCATGCGGTCAGTGCGACCACAGGAGCCCACCCCTGTCCCTGCAGGGCTGGCCCCCAGCAAGGCCCAGGACGGCAAGGCCTACACGTCCATCCTGTACGGCAACGGCCCGGGCTTCGCGCTCGACTCGGGTACCCGGCCCGAAGTCAATGAGAGCGAGAGCGGTGAGTGTGGCGGGGTCGCCTGCTCAGGTGGTCCACGGGGCCAGAGGGAGGGACTCACGGGAGGGGACCCCGCCCGCCCCGCCTCGAACGCCACCCTCCTCTTGCCAGAGAGCCCCACCTACCGGCAGCAGGCGGCAGTGCCTCTGTCGTCGGAGACGCACGGCGGCGAGGACGTGGCGGTGTTCGCGCGCGGCCCGCAGGCGCACCTGGTGCACGGCGTGCAGGAGCAGAGCTTCATCGCGCACGTCATGGCCTTCGCCGCCTGTCTCGAGCCCTACAACGACTGCGACCTCGCGTCCGCCACCAGCATCGCCGACAGCGCACACCCCGGGCCGGCCGCAGGCCCGCTGTCCCTGCCCCTGCTGGCCGGGACCCTGCTGCTGCTGCTGGCGATGGCCGTCGGACCTTGACCGCCCTGAGCACCCCACCCAGGCTTCTGCTCCAGGGACCGCACCCCTGGCTCCCGCTGCCCCCAGCCGGTGTCCTGCTCGCCCTCACCTGGAGGCCTCCAACCTCAGCCCCCACCCCGCGATGCCACCCTCGGAGTCCGCAGACAGATCTCCTACCTCCCATCTCCCAGATAAACCAGCCTCAGTCCGAACAGAGCTTCTCTTCCTCCCAGGGAGCAGGACCCCAAGGCGCCCTGGGGACTAGACCATGACACCCACTCGCTCCGCCCCGCCTGGGCTGCTCTCGGACTCCCCGCCCCAACCTCGCTCGCTGGCTGGGGGTTTTAAAAGGGGGAAAGGAGGGGGCTCACACCATCCAGTCCCTGCCCTCTCGAGGACCAGGCGGGCATTGTCCCACTGTCCCAGAGGCGTTCCCCACAGGGACACAACCTGCCCAGACCTTGTGCTGTGCTTTCTTGGGGTCAGTCTTCACAGCACCAAGGGGACCCAAGGACTTAAACACAGCAGGACCCCTGGAGAGGCTGAGCTTCCCACCACCCTGCAACCCACCTTGCTGGCCAAGGAGGCCGCTGTGGCCAGGATCCCCAGGGGCCTTTGACACAGTCCTCCCCTGCCCCTCCCTAGGCCACTTCCACACCCCTGAGAGGGGCTCAGCGGTACCCTTACACACGGAGGAGACTTGCTCCAAGTCACTCAGCTACTTGGGTGCCCTTCCTCACCCCATGCCCCATTCCAGGCTGGGAGTGGCCTGGGAAGCTGTGGGTGCTGGCCTGGCAGCCCCAGAGCAGCCCTTGGCCCCCTCCCCGGCCACCTGGGCACTGGGCATAGCTTTCCCAACAAAGACAACTCCCCACCCTTGTGGCATCTCCATTCTCCTGGGAGAGACAAAGCAATAATAAAACAGTTATACGACGTAATGCCAATAATACATTCTAGAAAGAGAAATCATGAGTGTGAGGGCAGAGTGTGTGGTGCAGGGGTGGATTATTCACTGCTGAGGAGCAGACAGTTGAACAAGAGACCTGAACAAAGTAGAGGCTTGAGCCACACAGGACAGCAGTGCAAAGGCCCTGAGGCAGCAATCAGCAGGCACTGGGTGAGTCTGATGGGTGGATCAGAGTGGGTAGGTGGGTAAAGGAGGTAAATCTTGAGGGGTAAGGAGGGGTGGGGAGAGATAGGGAGGAGTTTGAAGTGTGGATGGAGTGTTGTGTCACCGGAGGTCTTTGAGGAGGGCTGTGACTGGCCCACTGGGAAAGTAGCACTCTGGCTGTTGCCAGTCTAGTCCTTGAGGTGGAGGCAGAGGTGGGAGCCGGAAAACTAGAAGGGAGGTGCAGACTCCAAATATTTCTGACCTCCATCCACCAACATCTGGAACACCAATCCCAATACAGCTATACTTAGTGTCCAACCTGCCCCAAAGAGAACATTTAAAGAATTATATTGGCTGGGCAGGGTGGCTCAAGCCTGTAATCCTAGTATCCAGGAGGCCAAGATGGGGGAGGATTGCTGGAGGCCGGCTTGAGCAAGAGTAAGACCCCATCTTTACAAAAAATAGAAAAAATTATCCAGGTGTAGTGGCACAAGCTTGTAGTCCCAGCTACTTGGGAGGCTGGGGCAGGAGGATTCCTTGAACCCAGGAGGTTGAGGCTGCAGTGAGTTATAATGATACCAGTCACTGCACTCTAGCCCAGGCAACAGAGGGAGACTCTGTCTCAAATAAATAAATAGATAAATATACCATGTTTTTTGGTAAATTTTGCAATATTACAGATTTATTTGTACATTTACAAAGGTACAAAAAAGCATCCTACACTCTGGAAATATTAACATGATTGAATATGCTTCCTTATTTACTAAAATCTTGATTTAACATTGTAAAACATCAATTTGAAGGCTTGGTTCTCAGGAAAGTTTATTTCAGTTCTGGGTTTTAGTGGCTGTCCCAAAAATATGGGAACCGAATGGGAGAAAGGCATGGTTTGCTGGGCTGACGAAATCATCATACTCATTTTTGAATTTCACCTACCAATTATGCAAAGGATTTTATTAAAATCTAGAATATTTTTGTCTTCCCTATTATCAATTAGTTGGTCTTGCAAGCCAGTGGAAAATTGTTGCATGTTTATTTTATAAAGGGCTCAAAACCCAAGGACCTCTACATTTTAAAACTCTGTAAATTTGAAAAACAGATTATCCTAGAATTAGACAGTGGTAATAGTTGCCCCACTTTGTGAATATTCTAAAAACCCCTGAATTGTGCTCTGAAAAAGGGTGACTTTTGCCAGGTACAGAGGTATGCACCTATATTCCCAGTTACTGGGGAGGCTGAGGCAGGAGGCTCGAGGTCGCGGTGCACCAGGATGGCACCTGTGAACAGCCACCGCACTCCAGCCTGGGCAACATAGTGAGACCTGGTCTCTAAAAATAAAAATGTCAATTTTATGGTATGTAAATTACATCTAAATTTTTAAAAATAGATTAGACAGTTTCTGCTTTCAGGCCATTTTAATGAATAGGGATGAGGATTATTGTCAGTCTAATACAGTTTTAGGCACAAAATGACATGTCAATGAAAACTTTCGCAAACTTCTAAAAAATGCTCTTTCTTCCTTTTGCCAAGAATGCAATGAAAAATAAATAAATAAATAAATATTAAAATTTAAAATGCCCTTTCCTTAGCATGCATTTTCATTCAAAGATGATACTTTCTCATTTTTTCATTAAAAGGACATCTTTGCCTTGAAGCACAGACACAGGGAAAGCGCGGTTATTTGGTCAAGTTGTTACTGAATGCCTGTGACTGACAGCTCTTGTCACCTCAAGAAATGTCAGCACGTTGGTCCTTAAGAAGGAGGGAAGGAAAGTTAGGAAGAAGAGAAGGAGAACCCTCAGGACAGTTCTTTCCAGTTCTTTGCCATGAAGATGAGTCACGCTGCGTGGCTGGAAGGTTTTCAGGTCAAAACCAATGTCATTACCGAGTACTGTGAAGAGCCCACTCTAATACTGCAATCTTGGTTTTATAAAATCGACCCCTCTGGCAGCTCCTACAACCTTCCATCTGCCCTCCAGGCTTCTGCTTCCTTCCTGCAACGACTGGCCTGTGCGTGAACCGATGAGTGAGCTTTGCAGGCGATGCTACCTCTGCACCCTTACGCTTAGCCAGAATCCTTTTGCACAAAATCCTTTCTGAGTAGCTGTTCCATCAGTGGTTGCGTATTTCCACGGTTTTCCCCACGCGACATTGTTTTTATCAAACAAGGCATTTACTGTTGGCAATGTATCTTCTGTGCCATATCTTCCCTTTAGTGGCTCACAAAAAGAAGAAGTGGTTTGTGTATTTCATTATTGGAACAGAAGCCAGCAAACACCTTAAGCTGAGACGCGTTAGGAACATCTGTGCGCTCGGCCCTCTGTGCAGCAAGCCTCCCACACTGGGTAATTCGCCCTAACTCGCCTTCCTTCCAGCCCGCGGCAGCCTTTCGCTGCATCTTCCAGCAGCACTTGCTGACAGATCATTTACTGCTCATTGTTTCTGCCATTTTTACTGCAACAGGCAGAATAAGTGTCTGCCTGGTGGTAGGTGTTTTTTGTCTTAATATTTATCATTGCTTAGGGAAGTATCAAAATGTACCAAGCTGAACGGCACATAACTTTAAACAGCGCCAGGGAGAAATTGCGGGGGCTTCTGTTCAGTTGTGAAACTCAGTTCCCAGGTGCCTGGCGGTCGTGGGGCTGCACCCTGCTGTTGACTGACACCTCGCACAGCCACCAGGGCGAGGTCCCCGGTAAGACACGCTGGGGCCGCCTCCGAGGGTTTTGTTTTGCTCATCTTTTGTAGTAGGGGCTAACTTCTTGTCAGGTCTGTGCCTCGGGTGACACGAGCTCTCAACAGGAGTGATAAAGAAATCTCAGCGCAGCGCTTCCGTCGCTGTTCCCCGCCCGGGATTATTGGTGTTATTTGCAGTTTCTTTACAGAAATCTTCTGTAAGCCACTTGACAATTTTGGAGGATGAGTTTGGGTAAAACTAGATCATATAATCCATAAATCCACTTAGGCAGACAGACTAAACTCTAGTCCGTCCCAGTCACTGAAAACGTGCACAGGGAGAGGGTGCTGTGTCATGCCCTGGCCTGCGGCACCCAGTCCTCTTCCTCTGGGACACCTGAGACCACGTGGGGTGGGGGCCGAGCTGAAGGGCAAACGTGCTGGCGTGGGGCTCCACATTAAATATGAGCAGCTCACGCCCCTGTCTCAGGGTGCGCCCTCCCCAGCACGGGGCTGTGGCAAGGCTCGTGGAGAGCCCAGCACAGGGCAGATGCTCAGGGGGACCAGATGTCCTTTAGCCAAACCCCTGAGGTCCAGGTGGGTTCCAACATGCTTGGGCCCTGGGCAGGCCTCTCAGGCCAAGCTACCCCTGTGACCATAGGCACCCCAGGTTCAGTCCGCACCAGACCTAGAGTCCCCCTGCTCAGGGAGCCCCCTTGAGCCTCTGCATGGCTCTGGTGGCAGGGTGAGCAGGAACCCGCATGCCACCAGCAGCCTCTCAGGAGGACTCAAATGGGATGCCAGCCATGCCCTTCTCCTGACCTTGGTGCTGTTGCATCCGATGCCACCCTTGGCCCACCGGTTCTAGAAACAGGTCCCCCCACCTGGTTAGCATCTGCATGACTAGTCTTTGTCCCTAGGGGAAGCCCCCCTGAATCCCGGCCTCCCGGGGGGCCTCCAGGGCCTGTGGGAAGCCAGTGCCCGATTTGCAGTTGCACCCTCTCATCTAAGGTGGCTCCAGGGCTGCTGACTGCAGCTGACGGGAGCTTCCCTGACTGCTACCGGTGCACACAGCAGCCCAACACCGGCAGGCGGCCGGAAGTTCCCCTTGATAGACCACTGGGGATGCCAGCCTTTGCCAGCACACCCGGCTTGAAGCCTGGGGACCAGTCAGGTGAACAGCCCTGGAGGAGGAAACAGCTGCCTGAAAGGTGAGGCCATCATCTGCCTTAACAGGGATGCATCCGGCCCGGTGCCCTGCTGTGGCCCTTTCTCTGCTCACCAGATTTGCCAGTTTGTCATTATCAGCTGGCATGGTGCCTCCACCCCCCTCCACCCTGGCCCGGCCTCCTCAGGTGGGAGGAAAATTCTCCCTGAAGGAACCGCCTTCAAAACTGTCCACGCAGATCCCTGACAGCAGCCCCGGCAGCGGTTTGGTCACACAAGACGGCGGGAGGTATTTTTTATTATTATTTATGCAAAGTATAGACAAGGAGAGATGCAGTTTAACTGCACCATGTGACAGCAGCTTGGGGATTTGAGCTGCCTGTGGCCCAGTGAGTCAGCCGTGAGCTGCTGCCAGAGGCTCCCGGCTTCTGGGCGGCAGCCGAGGTCGGGGAAGCCAGAGCCTGCCCCTGTCCCTTCCAACCAGATGAGCTCATGGAGGCCGCCTGGCACAGGCTGAGCATGTGCCCCTCCCGCCCTCTGGGCACCTGGAAGCCTGCGCTGAGGTGGCGGGAGTGTGGGGAGGAGGAGGCAGGCACCCTTTGTGATGGATGGAGATGGGTTATTTATTTGTATATGTATTTATATTTTTATTTTATTTTTAACTGACAAATAATAATTGTATATATTCATGGAATACAAGATGAGGTTTCAATACTTGTACACATTGGGGAATGTTTAAGTCAGGCTGACTGGCAGATCCATCACCTCAAATAGTATCATTTCTTTGCAACGAGAACATTTAAAATGCTCCCTGTTAGCTGTTTTAAAATATACGTTATTATTAACTGCAGTCACCTGGCTGTGCAGTAGCGCACCAGAACGTATTCCTCCTATTTAACTGTAACTCTGCACTGGCCGACCAGAGTCTGCCCCTCCCTGTCTTGCCCCGACCCCACTCCTGGCAGCCCCCATTCTACTTTGCTTCTGTGACTTCAACTGTTTCGGACCCCACATGCAAGCGAGATCAGATGGCATCTGTCTGTGCCTGGCGTGTTTCACTTAACATAATGTCCTCTAGGTTCATCTATGTTGTCACAAATGACAGGATTGCCTATTTTTTTAAGGCTGAATAACATCCCATTGTGTATATATATCACATTTTTAAAATCCATTTATCTATTGAGGGACTCGGGTTGTTTCCATACCTTGGCTGTCGTGAATAGCGCTGCGATGAACCTGGGGGCGGGGATGTCTCTCCAGCACACTGATTTCGGTCCTTTTGGGAATGGACCCGTCGCAGGACCGCCGGATTATATGGTAGAGGTAATTCTAGTTTTAGTTTTTTGAGGGACCTTCATACATTTTCCAAAACGGCTGTACTAATTTCCAGCACCACCGACAGTATTTGAGGGTTCCCTTTTCTCAGCATCCATCCTTGCCAACACTTGCTCTCTCATCTTTTGATAACAGGTGTGAGGTGATATCTCCGTGTGGTTTTAACTTGCATGTCTCTGATGATTAAAGATACTGTCCCTTCACTGTATGAACTGTTTCCTTTGCTGTGCAGAAGCTTTGTAGTTTGATGTGATCCCATTGTCTATTTTTGCCTTCATTGCCTGTGCTTTTGGGGTCATATCTAGGAAATCTCTGCCCAGACGAATGTCATAGAGATTTTCCCCTATGTTTTATTCTAGGAGTTTTATAGTTTCATGTCTTATGTTTGAGTCGTTTTTTGTTTTTTTTTTTGAGACACGGTCTCACTCTGTTGCCCTGGCTAGAGTGCCATGGTGTCAGCCTAGCTCACAGCAACCTCAAACTCCTGGGCTCAAGCGATCCTTCTGCCTCAGCCTCCCGAGTAGCTGGGACTACAGGCATGCGCCACCATGCCCGGCTAATTTTTTCTATATATTTTT